>QFFA01004604.1:0-18403 GCA_003316565.1 Russula foetens | reverse complement strand
GACGTGAGTGCCCTTGATGCAATGGATGACCTCAGTTTTTTGATTGACAATCATTTTCAGATGTGAGATAGCCGTTGATGGTATATCAGCCACTGACCCTTGCTTTACAGCACTTCATTGCCGACGTCGTCGCGATCATTGGCACCATGGATCTCGTGTTTGGGCAAGCGTTCTCAATTTACTCTCTCGACTTTGGTCTCATTGCCGGTTACAGAGAAGTCGACCGATAGTTCTAGACGGGCGCCGCGTCCGTAGGTATTGTTACCTAAATGGTTCCACAAGTAAATTGCATGTAGAGAGCTTCCCTCCCACAACTATACAAAGTCTAGGGGGTGTCTATCTTCTTGACTAATACGAACGCTTGCCGCTTCAAACATCTTTTCCTCACCCTCGAGCTTCGCAAACTCGACCCGCAACTTGGATGCGAGGACCGGAAGGTAGCCTCGCTCTGTATTTGTGTGTCCGCCTAGAACGGGACACCTGAGCATTTCCTTTCGAATACTACAGTCCGAGGACTTACACAGGATGACATTCCTTCCTGATGCGACACTGGCAAGAACCTCGTGCTATGTATATATTTATATGTCAGTTTGATTTCTGATGAGAACATCGTGAGTGAGGCTATCTCCTCACATGTGACATTTCGCCGGTGAAATAAACATCCGCATTCACCCCGACCAACATGGAGCCTCCCGAGCCAGCGCAGATCGCCACCGATTGAACCTCATTATTGGCACTGTCCGCTTTCGACGCCACTTGCACTACAGAATGCGGGACGGGGAACATCCATTCGATCAACTCCAAGTCGAACGTGAGTACGTAAGAGAGACACCGACGCTGAGCAAGACCTAGATGCTTCTTGACTCTCTCCTGGAGGCTCGACAAGGTAGTCTTCTCGTCCAACGTCAGAAGCCTCCCTCGCCCACCTCTCCCAGTCGGGTGCTCATCTCCGATGAGATCGACGCGGCCGCTGCCTAGGCCGGACGCGAGCCAGTCGTTGATCCCGCCATATACCGAGTCCAGCGCGCTGTGCGGACTATAGATGGAGATGCCCGCGGCTGAACAGCGCAGGAGAGATGTTTGGATTGGGTCGGACAGCGTCACGGAGGAGAGGGGTTTGAAGATGGGCGGGTGGTACGCGATGATTGTGGACGCGGGTAGCGAAAGTGCTTCGTCGGCCACGCGTGTCGTCAGGCTTATCTCGACGAGGGGCGAGTCAGAGTGGATGTTGCGTGTGTGTGTGTTTTTTGGTTATCGGCTGATAGGCCGCGATGGTGAGGGGCCTACTCACTCGATCGTCAGCAGGATATTTTGCGTTGGACGTTGCTGCTGCTGAGGAGCCTCTGTTGGACGTTGGACGAGAGTCTCAGCCTCGGGTCGTTAAAACGAGACGTGGTAAGGCGAGAGGACCTAGCAGTAGTCCGACCTGGAGCACGTCAACGGGAAGGGATTTCTCCGGGGGGGAAATGAACGAGACGCTCACGTTGTCCCATTTCTCGGCGAGGGAAAGGGGGGCGATGCGATCCATCATTTTGCTCACACATCTTGCAATTGACATGGTTGGGCCCCCGGGGTTCCGTCTGCGGCAGCCAGTCGCGGTGATGGAGCTGATTGAAAGAAGATCTCGAATGAATTTGTATGCTAAAGTTAACTTGTAGAAGGTTTGTCTTTTGTACGGCAGCTGCAGTGCTGTACGGTCCTCGTGACACGAACTCGGGAATAATTGCTGCGGTCAAAGTCAAATTCAAGGGTCAGGGTTTGAATCCTACTACTGTAAGTTGTAGTTGGGGCTATGGTCTGATTTGCCCCCGTCCTGCTGCGAGTGCTTACACGGTCTGCATGGAGCCCACCACAAGTCATTCAGCTACGCCGAAGCAGAGCATCGACGCGACCATCGCCCTCCCCACCGCACGGAGAGTGCTATAAGTATAAGTATGAACACTATCAAAATCACAAGCTTACACCCGTAAGGCGTCACGTGTGATGCCCATCGGGTCGTGGTCGACGTGGTCAGACAGACCTGGCCCACCGTTTCGCATAATACCATATGGCATCTCGTCGAGCGTTTTCTCTTTTCGGCTCCCTATTTTCTACATCGTCGGCCTCTTCGTCCAATCTATCTACCAGACCACTCAAGGAGACGACGGTCGTGAAGGATTTCGTTAATGTGAGGTATTTCTGCTACCATGACGGCCTCGTCACTCAAGGCGAAACGCAGCGGACCATCGCGGAGAACAGGGTCGTGATCTTCTCGAAATCGTACTGCCCTCACTGCAAAAGCGCGAAGGACCTGTTCGCGACCAGGTTTCCAGACGTACGCGTCGAGGTCCTAGAGTGCGTCCCCCGCGAGCGCGCTGTGTCGTTTTCGACCGGCGTACCAGTTTGCGTTTGCGCGTGAACCCCCCACTCCTGACTCTTGATTGAAACGTCCATCTTTTTTAGGCTGGATCTTCGGGACGATGGCTCCGAAATTCAGGGATACCTTTCACAGCTGACGAACCAGCGGTCTGTGCCGAATATCTTCATAAGTGAGCTGCTCCTCCGCCACATTCATGACCGTTTGACGCCGATGTCTTGTCCCCAGACCAGAAACATGTCGGAGGTGAGTGACACGTTAGTTTGTTTGGCTACAGCCTGTTGAGATGAGTGACACTGATAGGGAATGACAACCTCCAAGCCTTGCACAAAGAGGACGGTGTCAAGGCACTTCTTTAATCCCAATGAAGACAACAGTTCCCATTCGAAGGAGGATAGACACATAGGTTTCGGGTTGCGTGCGGTGTATATTATGAACAGTAGAGTCATTCTATACCGAAAGGCATCGCAATAATATAACATGAGTGTGGCTAATGTTTATGAAATAGTTGCAGGGGCAGAAACAACAAAACAGTAGTTTGGACATGGACCGAGGACAAGGAAGATGTATGACGCTATGATATTGATTATACGATATGTTGTGCATCTAAAAACAGTCCGACAAAGATCTGTGAAAGGACAAGGAGTGAAGATGATGGGCACCACCATCCGGAGGGCCTCAAATTGGGAACTTCGCCGGGAGCTTTACCGGGAGGTCGTTTGGCAGCACTTGGAGTTGACGTTGTACAGGGGTATTCGGTGGGTTCCTGGGGGGCGGAGGCGACTTCAACTCAGCAACAACGTCACTTGCGTCTCGACGTCCAGCGGGAGCACCTGGTGGTGCTGGTGCACCGGCAAAAGGGTTCACCGGGAGCTGAACAGGTGGCTTCAGAGGAAGCCCTGGGGGCGCAGGAGGCGATGGGGCAGGAGGGGCAGGAGCAGGAGGGGCAGGAGTGGCTGGGGACTGTCCGCTACCATCCGAATCCGGATCCGCTGGAGACGAAGAATCTTGAGGCGGTGAATCGGTCTCTCCGCTCTCCTCTGCAGGCGCCGCTCTCCGATGACCACCGAGCTTGCCCGTCAAAGGCGCTAGAGGATCCGTCAGGCCACCGAGAGGAAGGGAATCCGACCTCGCTTTCGGAGGTTTCTTGTCGTCGTATAGGCCACCGAAGATTGCCCCAATGATTGCGTTGACGGGCGGGAGGGGTGCGAGAACATCATTCAGTAGGGCCCTACTTTGCGGATTATCTGTGACGATGTCAGAGGCGAAAGTGGCAGTTGTGCAGCTGGTGGACTTACTGTTTGATTGAATAGACGTGTCATCGTGATTGAGCGGAGCTGACGCGGGTGACGGTGAGTCCTCTGGACAATCGCCTGTAGGGGCAGCAAGAGCAGAAAGCGACGATGACGACGCCAACGATGCAACAAGGAGAAGAGAAGAGCTCGATGGTAATCTCATGAAGGGTTTTTTTTTTCGATTTGTGGGTAGAATTAAGTAGGAACGGGTGGAGGTATGGGTCTCAGTGCAGCCATTGGAGGCCTTTTATACGTGAGAGATGGCCGGTCTCAAGTTAACCATGACTGGTCGGAAGTGGAACAGGATTCCTCGTGAAAGTTCGAACATTAACCAGCCATAACTGTTGAAACTGGCAGTGAGATTTCGGATTCTACTGACAGCGAGCATGTGCTTGACGCACGTATTCAACATTCAACCAGACCTATTTCGAAGTTCCATCTCCCATATCTCCCCCTCTGGAGCAAAACGTCGGTATCTCCGGGGATTCATGCCACTACCAGAGCGTGCGCTGGCAACCATGAGATCCCATAACGATCGAAAGAGCGGTCTGCTTGAGGATAGTAGGAGCCACAAGGCAAGAGCGAGGATGCTAAGAGATAGTGTGAGATAGTGTGACGATGCTTCATGAGTCCCATACGCACGCGACAACGAAGAGCGCTGGTAGGATGATGAGAACGTTCATGATGGGCTTTGGCCACGCCGCGCAACCGCGCAACCAAAACCAAATGCTTGGAACTGGCAATAGAGACCGGCGGAAAGGTAACAAACCTTGATTTGTAATCGTCTGCGCACCTACCATTCCCTCGGCTCTATCCTGTTCCCTCATTCAACAACGGAGACAAAAACCCGATGTCACTGGAGACGAACGACATCGCGAACCAGAAGGCCTCAACCTCCCGTTTGACCTTCTCTGATGAACATGACAAGTCACATTCAGTTCGTGTTGGGATTTTCTCTTTTTTAATTCCGGACTTTAACCCTCCCTTGCCCTTTCCGCAGCTGCCCGACGCAATGGTAACCGATCTTCGATTACAATATGACGCGGAGGCCGACGCGGGAAGTCCATCCTCGCCGCGGATGTCGACCTCTAGGGATCCTTACAACATCGGTCATGGTCTCAAGACGGATGCAGAGATCGCAGAGCTCCGCAGACGTAAGCGTGGCAAGCCACTAGCCAGTTATCACCGAAGGCAGAATGATGTCCGTATCTCTTCCTCGTTTTGTTGTCATACATCGACACGGCTCCTCACCGGGATTCACGCGCAGCTCATCGCTTCTCTCCTAAAGCCCATGGAGGAGCATACGGAGGATGCTAGGAACGACGAGGATCTCTCACGACTACCCGTAAGTCCGCGCCAACTTGCTCACGGTCACCCTAATCAGGGATCACAAGGTTAAAATGGCAGTGCGCGCAAGCCTCCTCGCTAATGCCTCTCTCGCTATGATTCAGTGTTAGAACGTCTACTAACCGTCATTTTTCCCTTGACTGATTTTTGGGGGTAGTGTATGCTGCTATTTCATCAAGTTCCCTGTCGCTCTTGGCTACGTGCATAGATTCTATATTCGACGTCGGCAGCAATTTCCTCCTCTTCTACATACATCGTAAGTCAAGCAGGATGGATGTCAATAAGTGGCCTGTGGGTGGCGCGCGCCTTGAGACTATAGGAAACGTAGTCTACGGTATGTCCGACATTATCACGTTATGAACCTCACTAACATCCCTTGGGCAGGTTTTCTGTGCGCCTGTTGATATTTTCTCTGCGCTGAGCTTGTCATGACTTGCGCTCAGTATGGGATCTGTTAACTTTGTTGTAATCGTCGAGTCTGTGCGAGACCTTGTCAAAAAAGGTGACAAGTCCTTGAACACCTTTCACGTCCCTTCTATTGCTGCAGTCGCTGCCGCATTAGGTATGCTTGCCCACTTGTCCATGTTAGTTACTCTAATCAACTTTGAAGGGGTCAAGTTTCTTCTGTTTCTCTACTGCTACTCGTCGCGTTCCAAGTCGAGCCAGGTTGAAGTGCTCTGGGAAGACCACCGTAACGACTTGTTTATAAACTCCTTTGGTGACATTTCCGCCAGCGTTGTGCAAGATCGTACGTTGACACTTTGTATCCAGGTCTCCTCATGTCGGCTGCAGGCAGTAAACTGGCCTGGTGTACGCCCTCCTGCTTCGTTCTTTTTAGGATCTTATGTTTGCTGACACGCGTAACCTAGATTTGGACCCGATTGGGGCAGTAATTGTGAGTCACTTTTCTCACAGGCAAATAACCCTCAAGTACCGTGATTCATTGGGACACAGATTGCCCTTGGAGTTATCATAGCTTGGAGCCGCACTATCTACGCCCAGTTTGAATTGTTGGCGGGGAAATCAGCCCCTCATGATTTCCTTCAGCTGATCATTTACAAGGCAATGACATTCAGCGACGAAATTGAGAAAATCGATACTGTTCGCGCTTACCATGTGCGTCGTTTAATGTCTTGCCCTACGGTGCCTCATTGACTGTACTTCAGAGTGGTCCTGTTCGTATAGGCGTCTCTATAACTAAGTCTGATACCTGATGGTTGTTGTTTAGGATTACTTCGTCGAAGTCGACGTCGTAATGGATGCAAACACGCCGTTATGGAAGGCACATGATATCAGTCAACAGTTGCAGGACAAGATAGAAGTGCTACCGAATGTTGAAAGAGCGTTCGTCCACGTTGATCATGAGACAACACATATCCCGGTCAGCAGCTTGATGACTTCCACCCGTCTACCTCTAAACCCTTTACCTACAGGAGCATCGGAAACACATCTAATCAACGTAATTTTTTACTCTTTTCCATGACGACGTAAAGAAACAAGGCTCACGTCACACTTACCGGACACTGCGTTGAAATGTCCATGATACCGTCCTCTTTGTCCATTATGCAGAATTGGCAGTTTTGTACGATATTTCGTCGAACGTCCCGTTTGAATGCAATTACCTTCGGAAGTTTTCACGTTTATTCCTCGATTGAATTTCTGAGAATACCAGCGCGTTTTAACTGTCTATTCGGATGCATATCCATTTAACCAAATCCAATAACCCCTCGTGTGCGTCATATTGCAATCATTACTTTAAGGGGCCTCCCACGAATCGGTAGAACACGAGTCAGGTGGAATATTACATTAGCGTGAACTTCAGTTAACGATACTTGGCACCAAAAGGGGCGTTCCTTGTAAATTCCTGTGCTATTGGCCTGGTCATTTACGCCGGACCATGTCCATCAATCTCTGTACAGCATGTTTTCATGCCACTGGAGCGGAGCCCAGTCGTAAAGCGGTAATGGTGTGCCATATGAATGATACCACGGGTCGGAGACCATGCAGTGCGCGGCACTTACAACCAATATGATGTAAAGGGTTTCGTGACTCCTTTGCATATGAGCAGCCCGAATGTCCCCACGATAGAACCGCGTTCAAGTAGACCTCGGACACGCCAAGAGCACCGGTACTAGTTGAAATTTCCGGCGATGGTCCGTTTTAGAACTCGCTCAATTGGCTGGTTTACACTTTGACCAGACCGTCGGACGAGATTCAGAATAGAAGGTCTTTCATGACTGCATGGCATTAGGGTATGTCGAAGATCCCCATTCCCCAAACAACAGTGCAACGTCGCATCTAGGGCCCAAGGGAACGTCAATGTACCAGGACACACGGCGATACTATATCTTCCTCCTTACCGTCCTCCTCTCTATCCCACGCTCGTATGCCCAAACCGATGGCGTAACCAACGCCGATGACCTTCACTCGCAAGAGTCATATGTTGAATATTCAGACGAAGGCGGCACGATCATCGTCGCAAAGCCATTGGACAAGGCCCCGATATATAATCCAGCATTCGAGGACTACGTCCACGTGGTCGTCGCGTGCGCGCTCGCGCTACTACTCGCCACGCTGTTGGGTCTCTTCATTCGACGTTACGGGCTGACACTGCCTGCACTGAGACGCTCCGATAGATCAAACCCAAATAGAGGTCTAGCCGGAGACGCCGAGCAGCCGAATGGGAGCCGAGGGTTAGTTGGAATTGGAATCGACAAGTGGGAGAAGGGAGGGTTTGGAAGCGGGATAGACGGTTCAGAACTGCCAGTGAGACCGGCGGCGGTGCATTTGAAATGGGGATGATGATTGGGGTCACGTGAAATGTAGATGACACGGGCGTAGTGCCGCGCCCCGTTCGTCGCTGTTCGTGGGCCATGTGCATCTAATTCTGCCATAATCTCTGCCCTGCCGCCTTCCTCTCTTTAAACCCTCTCCTTCTCTGGTCGTTTAGCACACTTTCTTACTCCCTTTTCTCCCCCCTTTTCCCAAAGTTCTACCGATTCGCGCTCTCGAATATACCCTCTCCGCTATTAGCCAAGGTTACCAATGGTGGGATGCGCAGCATACTATTCCACGATAGCGTTAATTATATCGTCATATTATCTTCTCTCCTCGGTCAATTTAGGACTCTCACCGGTCGGACCCAGAAGAATTTTATGTAAAGCAGGACAGGATCGGTGTGTTTTTCTCACTCTCGCGCGACAAATTCGTAGAATTGAGCGTAGTCAGGCAAGGGCTCGTTCGGCGAGGTCTTCAAGGGGTACGCGACTCGCCAACACGTCATTGCACTCAGCACTCACGTTCGTATTCAGATATGATAAGCGGACGCAGAAGACGGTCGCGATCAAGATCATTGACCTCGAGAGCGCCGAGGATGAGATTGAGGATATCCAACAAGAAATTCAAATACTATCTCAAATGGACTCTGCCCACGTCACAAAGTATGTCTCTCTGCTTTACGGCGTCTGGCCGAGGTGTTTATGCTCGCAGGTATCATGGCTCGTATCTCAAAGGATCGCATCTCTGGATTGTCATGGAGTACGCGTGCATACCTGGAAACATTCTGCAGCCGTTTGATCGTCTCTTTTTCAGGTACTGCTCAGGTGGTTCCTGCTCAGACCTTGTGGGCCTCCTCGTTACTCATTCTCTGTCTCATCCTAAAAGCTTTCGCAGATGAAGCCGGGCGTCTTCCGGGAAGAGTACATTGCTATTATCCTCCGGGAATTACTTCGTGGACTGGATTATCTCCACACAGAAGGCAAGCTACACCGTGATATCAAAGGTAGGTGTCACTCGTACTACTTCGCTCCTTTGCCTCAACAAGGTGCCCTTTCCTCAGCCGCGAATATTCTCCTTTCCGCTGGGGGAGAAGTGAAACTTGCCGACTTTGGTGTCTCCGGCCAATTGTCTGGTACGTTGTCCGCGAAGAAGAACACCTTCGTAGGCACTCCGTACTGGATGTCGCCGGAAGTTATCAAACAGAGCGGCTATGATCATAAAGCTGATATATGGAGTCTCGGAATCACAGCCATAGAATTGGCGAAGGGTGAACCGCCCTACGCAGAGCTTCATCCTATGAAGGCATGTCCATGTGGCCATGATATCGACCCATGACCTGGCTTCTGACTGTGTTCGAAGGTTCTATTTTTGATACCCAAGAACCCACCTCCACAGCTCGACTCCCTGTTTTCTAAACCTTTCAGGGAGTTTGTCTCATACTGCCTTCAGCGGGATCCCCGTGACGTACGTTTGACCCCTTCTTGATTGTGGAGTTTATATATATTTTGCACAGCGCCCGTCTGCTCGTGAGTTGCTGAAGCACAAGTTCATCCGAATGGCGAAGAAGACCAGCTATTTGACCGAGTTGATCGAGCGGCATGAACGATGGAAAGCCGAAGGAGGGGATCGTCCCGAGGAGGAAACACAGGACAGACATGAGGATTTGTCAGTGGTGTTCTTTTCCCTGATGGGTGAAAAGCTTATGGTCTATAGATCTACTGCCTCCGATCCCGAAGATCTGTGGGATTTCGGCACGGTCAAGACCACTGGGCGGCCGGGTACTATAGGACGTGCCAGTGGCGTTCAACCCTCTGGCCCACCGCTTACGTGGGATTACAACAATAACACACCCCGATCCCGCGGATCCTCGGGATCAGGTGCATCCATAGCTGGCACTAATGGGCCAAGAAGGGGACTAAGTGCGGAATCGGACTCAGGAGTTTCCTCTATCACAGTCAAGGCAGATCGCTTGCCGTCCTTGCCTTCATCGGACCGTGGTCCCTCTCGCAGGATTGATCAACAAGCTACCGTTCGTCATGGCGTCGTAGGCAGCACTGAAGGTAACGGTGTCCATCGAGAGCCATCGGATGATTACGACGATCTCGAGGACCACCTCCCTGAGGATGACCTGCCTGACACCACTATGCTGGACTCTGTCGTTTTGCCTGCTATTGCTTCGGTAGGGCGGACAAGCTTTAAACCAGTCCGGTGCAACCACTGATTTACTTTTTTTTTAAAGCTCTTCCCCCGTGTGGCCACACAAGAGGCGCGGGTTGCTTTGAGCGCCCTGCAGAGAGCATTCACGGAGGCTGAGAGGACGATACCGGGTGTCACAATGGAGCTGGTAAATGAAATTGTGGACTCTGTGGAGCATGTCGAAGACGATCGATGAATGGCATCCTTACTTGAACAGCATTAACTCTACCCTATGGGCTACATTATCTTTCCTCACACCTGTTGCACTACGATGTATCACAGACAACAATTAATATGTCCTCGTGATGGACTGTAACTTACAAGAGTAGTGCTAAAGAAATACCCCCATCACTGCGTTTGCGAATCATTCCGCAGCTGTCCGTTTTGACTTCGCGGACGACGTCCCTTTCTTCTTGGTGCGCTTCACCTTTATGGGCTCGGGCGTTCCCGTGCGAGGAATCTCGTCATCCACAACGTAAGCCGGAAATGATGAGAGCACCTGGGGTGCAGTATCGATAGAGCGGGTGACTGGTACTGGTGGTGGTGTAGGACTTGGTCCCGAGGGTGGTGGCATCGCGCCTTCCGGCATTTCTCCACTTTTATCGACCACGAAGGGCTCGGAAGGGACATGGGGCGTGGAGTCACGCAATAGACTTGGATATTGGATTTCCGCAGCTTCATGAGGCACAAATCAATTTAGGAAACTGGAAAGATCGTCTGTGTAGCAGACCTTGTGACAAGGGTGGGAGGTCATCCAGACGAACGATTGGTATGGAATCGACGTCGTCGGCAGAGGGCGCCGAGTGCGGTCTGTCTGCGATATAGTACGGGTCGTGTCTACGAAGTTCCATCCTTTCCAACCGTCGCTGTTTGTTTGTTTTTGGAAATCAGATGAATCGTCTGAGATTCTAGTTTGGACTGATCAACTTACCTTCTCGCGCTCCGCTCTATCTTCTTCCGTTTCCGAGGGTCCCAGAGAAGGAATGAGGTCGGTTTGGGGATCATGAGTTGTTGCCCTTGGGCCTTTCTCTTTCTCTTTACCTTTACCCTTTCCTTTACTACTTTTGACCTTCTTTTTAGCCGAACGGCGTTCACCGCCTTGGGTATCATCTTCGGTGACTGCGTCTGGTACTGTGAACTCTCGAGGTGGGGCGACAATCCAAGCGTCAAGATCGAGGGATTCCGGGACTGGGATACTGTCTTGGGCAGCGATGTTGACAGAATTCAGCTCATAGACGGAGAAAAGTGGGTTGATCAATAGCAGGCTCCTTGGGTAGGCAGGGCTCTCGTTAGTTTCATCAGATGGGACGCCAACGGTCGAGACCCCTTCCAGATGATGCGACGCCAGATCGGCACGGACGAAGTTGAACAACTGCACTGCGTTCGCAGCCTAAAATACTCATCTTCGATGACATTTCCTAAAACGGCGCCAATTCGACGCACCCTTTCCTGAACCTCGGCCTCGGGGTGCGAGGTGAAAACTTTGAGTCGGGAAATAAGCATGTCGACGACTTCTCGGACATCTTGTATTTTCCCGTTGTCCCAGTCTTGGGATAGTTCCATTGACCAAGTGCCAAAAAGTTTTACCGCAGCCTGGATGTAGACCCCAATGGTTTCGGAGGAGAGTAGCGAGACACTTGGTTGAAGAAAGTGTGGAAGAAGCTTCTGTGGTTCAGCGATCTCTCTGTTCCGCAGATTATTACGATGGGCAGATGCAGATGAAACAAGTGCACCACCTGCTGTTCTCCCCACAAATCCAAGCTGCAGCCCATAAAACCTCTGCACAGCTACCTTCCTCTTGCGAATTTGCAAGGAACGTATCATCCCGCACTAGCCTTGTCATCAATTCGACAGTCCAGCGTTTGACACCTTTAACTCTTGCTACGATATCGACCAGTTGGTCCCTAATTAGATCCCCCACTTTCACGGATGCGACATAAGTTAAATCCAGGAGAACGGACAGGTACCATTGAAAGTCTACGACGTTGTCGTATGTGTCCTGTGAGCATATCGCGAGAAGCCGCTGAGCAAGTATGAGGCGATAGGAGGAGAGCTGGGTCGGCGCAATGATTGGCCCCGCTTCATCCGATGTCAAAGGGGCGATGTTGAGCGCAAGTGATTGAGCTGCCGATGGGAATGGAGAAGTGTCCGGACGGACAAGGTAAGCAAGAAGCTGCTGCACAATGGATTGCAGATTATCTCTCGTAACCTGACGTGGGGTCCTAATCAGGTGTCCCATCGAAGGGAAGAGAAATGGAAAGCACACCATGGCTGAAAGTAGATCAAGGGCACGCATACGAATGCTGAGGTCCTGATCACTGATACTGGACAATATCATGTCTTGATATTGTGCCACTAAATTCCGATGTGTGGGGACTATTTTAACAAGCGCCAAAAGTGCGATATACTTCACTTGAGGGGAAATCCATTAGGTTATGGCGACTCAGAGCCGGGGTTTTCTTACAGTTCTGGTCTGGGTCCTGTAGAAATGCTGCAAGTTTCGTGACGCAGAGTTCGGCAAGCGAGTCACCAGACGCGTGCTGTAGCATTCCCCCGACAATGCAGGTATGCACACATTCATACAGAAGGGAGATGGCTGGTGTTGTGGATATGAGTTCAGTGATCGGAGGCTGGAGCTTTTTCACAAGGCGAGGCTCGTGTGGGGAAAGGTGGCCAAACTATGGCACCGTTAACCTACAATGTTTGAGACCGATTTCGCAATTGCTCACCAACTTGATCAGCTTTATGAGCATCCAATTATTAGACGACGTGGTCATCAAACGGAACAGCTGAGGGGCGAGTGAAAGATAGTCCGTAGGGTCTCTTCGAACCATCTCGCAAAGAACATTGATCGTGGCAGCGACAACAGCTAAAATGATGAGCCGTAGTTCCATAGGAGGTATAGTACTAAATCACATACCAGGATCTTGGTCTTCAAGCCTTTCTTTAAGTCGTGTGAGGGCGAAAGGCGTTGCTTCGGGATACTTCACGAGTGTCTTATACACTGCGATGACTGCTCTCTTGCGTATATGCGCCTTTGAATGACTGAGCATTGTCACGACGTCATGGGAAAGGTCCCGGGCCAAATCTGGTGAGATGGTATGGGAGAGTCCGTTTAGGCCGATGGCGGTATCATGAGGGTTCGAAGTTAGGTCCTATATGCAGTTCTGTGACGAGGAACTATGGAAACAAAATATTTTGGCCTCACCTTCTTCAAGAGGTTTGTCGTAAGCATTAGGACGTCAGTATCCGGGCCAAACGATTGAGTCGCAGCCAAGTACCCAACAGCCTTCAGGTGATACTTGGGCGATGACATGACCTCCACAACATGAAAGGACGCCCAAGACATATCATATCCAAGCATTTCTAGCTGTTCAAACCCACGCTTTAGATGTGAAGTGTTATAGGCGGGGCAGGACGTACATAGGTGAGTTTGAGGATTGCGCCAGCCTTAAGCTCCATATCCTTATTCTTAATCTCCTGCCTTATTTCGTCAACTGCTTGCGCAATGAATTTTGCCTCATCCTTTTTATTTGCGCGTAGACCGCGTATGAGATCTTGAAGTGTCCTTTCCCACATGGGCGACGAGTGTTAATGGTCGAGTCTATTATGCAAACGGGTGGGGTTCAACTCGAAGTCTTGAGCGCCTGCCATGTTTGGCTGACCGCTGACCTCGAGAACCGGACCGAAGATTGCCCGTGACTCTTCAAATGACCGCGAGGACCTCAAGCAGTGCGGAAACTTTGTATGCGCATATACGTCGTCTATTGGACGAGCATATTTTCGTGCACCTCACGAGCTGCTATGTCGACTGCACCCAGCGGCGTGTTTATGAAGTCTGTATTGCTAGAGTGATGGTGTTGGAGACTGACTGCCTCCCAATTGTTCAGGCGCTTACTGGTGGCCTCCTGCCAGTGTCCGTGGATGACCCCCATTCTCTGGTTCTCCCTTCGGATCCGTTGGATGACTTCATCCGCGAACACTGCCAGGTAGAATTTAAAGACATGCACGGGAAGCTTACGGCAGTTAAGGAAGCAAAAGAGCTCATTAATTCAAGTGGCACTGTAAAAGCGAGGCCGGTTTTCACAAGCAGATTTTCCCACACTCACTGCGGCTGTCTGTCCTGATAATCAGTCGGGTTCTCACATGCATCACTAATTCATCTTCTTCATAGATATCCCAAGTACAGATCTATTTGCGGACCCTTCGGTGCTTACTGTTCGCACCATTCGATATACTCCAAAATTAGGACGCAGCAAAATATCTCGCTCTGTACCAGTTAACCTGAGAGAAGTCATCAACCAGAACTCAATAGAGTTACCGTTAGACGACGAGGATGAGTGTATTAATGCGCAAACAAAGGACATTTTGTGAGCTTTCTTCCTGGCATACCCCAATATATTGTTAATTTGACCAACTGAAGTAGTGACACCCGCCTAGTAGTGGATGATCACGTCTGGAAGAAAATACAGCTATTAAACCAAGAATGTACATTCTCGACTGCACCCACGAATGACACAGCGTCTGCACTCAGCAACAAATTGTTATGTCGGATGCCATCTCCTCCCATCCATGTACCCTTACCTGAAACTCCACCCTTATTTTCGAGAATGAGCGTGGTACCAAAGCAACTTGCTCATACCCCTGCCTCAATGTCTGATATCCCATTATTAACCCCTTTTACAAGCGAGGTCGGCGACGAGGGAACGGCTGAGTATGAGATTGTCAATGACGCGTGGGGTATGGGATTATCTATCGTCCCCGATAGCATTGACAGAGAAGGATCCAGATATATCCTCAACCCTATCACCACCACCATCGCTTTCTCATGGCACAAGTGAACAAGATGAAACATTCATACCATCTTCTGAATCGCGGGGACATATCTATGAACTTGAGAAAATGGGTAGGTAGGTTGTTTATTTGAAGGTGCCCTTTGTGATGGCCTCGGAGCAGATACGTTCCACATGCCCAGACAGTCACGTATCGGAGGATCATCTGGGACTCTTAAAGTGGCTGGTCAAGGCCAGCTGTACGTCTTTAGAACCACTGGTCTTTCGTTCCTACTCTGCGACTTGTCTAGGTTTCATGAGTACATTAGTCGTGTCATAGACACGACGCGAGAGCCCATTATATCTGCCTCCCCTGCGGTGGCCACTCGACTTACTTCAGCCGGCCGTGCCTTTCCGACACCGAACAATATGTGCCAAATGTCTGATGATTTGGAAGATACAATTCTTGGGCCTCTCACACTCGACTTCTCTGATGACGTGATTGATGCCGTCCTTTCAAATGGGTCAACGGATATGAGAAGTGGTTTAATGGAAGGTGGGTGATGCACATCGTTGGACGCGTCACATTAAATAGAGGACATATTATAGTTCCCCGGTTACCCGCCCCAAACGTGCATACTGATAGCGTCGTCTGGCCCAATGATATGAGTTCCCTCGTTGCTAATAAAGCTTTTTCCTCTTTCTATGTGGTCAATGGCGTCAAATCGTTGAACATTGAGTTGACGTGGAGGCAAGTCGGCATTACATGTATAGAATCGACTTCAACAAGTCTTAATTTTTTAGGCCTTACAACTCCGGACAAGAAATTCCCACTCTTGAGGAGCTTGTTGGGGTCTCAGAGTCTCACCTCCTTGCAATTACTTGCATCGATGGAGAGGAGACCAGGGCTGAAGTCGGCTGGCTCCTGAAGTCGTTGGATACTCTGGTACATGCTATCTCCATCGAAGAAGAGGATCGGCGAAAGCTTCAAGCATCTTTGAAGTCCCCTCCAAACCTCGAATTTGTCACTGACCATCTCAATCCACTTGACTGCGGATTTTCAAATGTACTACTAACTAGAGTGGAGAGACATCAATCTAGGATGATGTCCGGATCACATTTGGAAACAGAAACAGACTATGCCTTACGATGGGATGGAACCAGTCATGACATACAATCGCAAGGCTCCGAACGGCTGAAAGCCGATGATCCCTCCGAGTCAGAGGTACTGCTGCTACTGTTTTGCTTCCAAACGTAACTTAGCCACTTTCAGGGTGACTATAATGGAGGAAGCATCGACTTTGTCCAGTGGGACTTGGTAGATTTGGACCCACCAGCGCGGGAACAGACGCCTGTTTCTGGTCCTATAGAAGGTGAGGACAGGTCACAGCCCGTGATACACGTTCTGTACGCTAGGCAGGTGTGTCGCTTGACGTCGAAAGTGACGTGATTTCTGCACCACACGTGCAATCACCTATGGATTCTATCGTCTTGGTATCGCCTGTTGGCTTGTCTCAGAGTGCTCAGGCTGTCTCAATCAGGAGTATGGTGGTCTCTGATTGCTCTATTCCTGACTGGATTCACCCTTCGAAAACTGGCGGGGTTGATGACCCGGATCAGCGCTCTTTGACTCCCTCCGGGCCAGCAACGTGCGAGGAGCAATCTCTACATGGGTACTTGAATGTACTCGCTAAGCAGCCGTCGCAATCACGACTCGAAGCCGACAACAACATGGGTCTTACTTCACCGGCTGGCCCTGAGCCACAAGTATCCCCAACCACATTCTTCGACGCAGAAGGACTACTAGTCCGCGAGCTGATCAACCTTACTGGTCCCTTACCTCTGGATATATCGTTCCACCGCAGTCATCGGTATCTTGCTTCAGTTGAACTGCTGCAAGATCGCGCCCTCATGCGCGCTCTCCGTTCCGATTCGCTCCGTATAGAGTTGCTTGAGAGGGAGTGGCCTGACGGCGCCGACATTGTCTTTGACTGCGATACCGCTTTGGTCTTTGCTCCATTGATTCAAACTTTACTTGCCTCTAGTTTCCTTTCTCTCAAAAACAAGCTTATTTCGCTCTCTTGGCGGTATACTCATCTTGCGGTTGTCTTTAAGCTGTACGACGCTTTTTTCTCTGGTCCGCAGCGCCCTCGAGACGAAGAAGAACAAGAAATTTTGATTACTCAAGTGATCAAGTCCATCAAGAAGCTTCGCAGGGACTTGGCGATCGCAGAAGCGTATGCAACAAAGCGGCCGCAGACTGTTGTTCAGATGTACTTCGTTCGATCTGTTGAGCTAGCTGCAAGAACGACACGTCTTCTTGGAGATATGGCAGAATCTCAATCTCAACTCGGTCCTTGGGGCGATCGCCTGTGGCTGGAAGTCGACGAAAAAGAGGCATGTTTTATATTTACATAACCGTTATTATTGGAACCTTCACATAAGCGTTGCCCAGGACGAGCGTTACCTTGCAGGTGTTGATGGGATGAACGCATTTGCAGCCGCAGCCATTCTGAGCCAAATTTCTCTTCATGGCTTCCTAGCATTACGAGCTGATCAGCGGCTTGAACTGGCTCTTCCAATATCAGAAGGCATGATGGTAGGCAGTATTTATTATTATTCGGCACGTGACTTCAATGCACACACCAGGAACGATTTAACGAGGTCATCGCACAACGGCGCGACGATGTCGACACGTTCGTAGATGATGACGGAGTCCTTAGCAGTTAGTTACGCCTGTACTTTGACTATGAGTATTAAAATTGCAGAAGAAAATCGCTGACAGCACATGTTGGGGATAGCCGAACCCTAAATTTGGGCTCCCTCGTTCATACGCCACGCTCCGCACGCCAACAGCTATTAATCTAACTGTTGCACCCTCGAGTGGGCCTCCTTTACCAGAGGAACGGCTCATATGGCATCAAGCAGTCGAGGAGCTGCTCAACCAAGCATGAAAGGCGCGACGAGCATAGGGGGCTCTGTTCAGGAACGCGGTTGGTGTGGTTGTCCTGCTCGTTGGATTACACAACTAACGCATGCTTGAATAACAGTACTGGCACAGCAGGCTTATGCTTCAGATCCTAAATACAAGAAGTACGCGCAGCAAGTTGATAGGTGCTTGAACTCATTCGATAGTGTACATGAGTGGGCGGACTTCATTGCATTTCTCAAGCAGTTGTTAAAGGTGCGCAGTGTTACCACCATGACAAACACCGGTTGACTCTAGCTGTCTAAGACCCTACAAGCATACATGCAGTTCAAGGAAGTACCTCGCAAAGTCGTCGTAGCAAAACGCCTCTCGCAGTGCTTGAACCCCGCTTTGCCAACAGGAGTGCATCAGAGGGCGCTGGATGTGTATGCACATATCCTCGGGATCATCGGCGTAAGATCCTTATTCATTCTTGGGGAATTATACTCAGTTACTTTCAGCAGGATGGCTTGCGTAGAGACCTGTTCTTGTGGACGTCGGGGCTATTCCCGTTCTTCGAATATTCAGCAACATCTGTGAAGGTACGCAATAAGCCTTCTTAACAGTCGCCTCGGCCCACGTTTCTCCCTCCAGCTCACGTTACTCAATATTTATGATGCACATTTTCTACCCTTGAAAGGGAGTCTAAGGCCTGTGATGAAGGCATTCATCCTTGCGCTGCTTCCCGGAC
>QFFA01004596.1:0-30305 GCA_003316565.1 Russula foetens | reverse complement strand
CGGAAAGCTGTACTCTATTTCTCCTCCTGATGTGCCAGGCATTAGATGTGTTCAACAACCGGTGCGTTGAATTTCTTAGCCCCCCACGGTCCATTCTCAAGCGTATGCAGCACTCGTCTCCTTAATTGGCAAATATCCCTCTACGCTGTCTTGCTCAATATCATTATTCTCATACCGCTGTCGTTATGTTTGGTCTCTACTACTTCATCGAATTCATGTGAGTCACATATCTGTGTATGTCCTCTCCAGGATCATACGTATTTTCTGCTTCCGTAGCCCTCGGTCTTCGCGGCGTGCTCGCCATCTTGGCCCCACTCTCTGTATATTTCCTTCTATTGTCCTACGTCCCACTACCGGATGGTATTGTCTCCTCCGGGATGAGCGATACCTTCACATTGGTAACAGCGCGCTACAACGTTCTTGGCATCTTTATCCTAGGCAGCCTTTCTGGGTTTGGCTCAGTGACTACCGCGTGGGGCTACTTCCCCCTTCGTTGCGGTAAGAATAGGCATGTTACGGTTCTTGTCCTCTTTCTCTTGCCTCAGCAAATACCCGAAGTTTAGGAAGGTTCCAACCCAAGTCGAACTTGACCGCGCAGAGCAGAGTCTTACTCGCGTCCGTGCTGATCTCGTTAGCAAGAGAAGAGATGTCACTTCGCTGAAAATGCGAGAGGTCTCTCAATCTGAGGTTTGCTGACCAAAATTGCAAAATCTATATACTCCTCAGTTTCGTTTTTATTTTTAGGGTGCTCAAAAGTCTTCTTGGTTGAGCCGTGTTACGCCAACCTATTGGAGCAACGATGGTACGCTCGTATATCGCCTGGTCGTGTTCTTGTGTTGAGCTGTTTCAGAACTTTCAAATACAGAGGCCGAGCTCACGGCCCTCGTCTCACTTGAAGAAAACATGTCCTCAGAGCTTAGATACCTCCAACAGCGGTATGATGAGTCGACCTTCAATAGAACGTGGAAGGGCCAGTCATTCCTTCTCATGCGCCATGCCACGGGGTTCTACTGCATATTCCGCAGTCTCATTGTAAGTTTTTATGATCTCGACCGTGAATTCTCTCGAAGAAATTAAATTGTCCTGTCAGTCCCTCTCGAACATCCTCATTCCCGCTCCACACACCAAAACGCCGACCGACTCTAGCTCCTCCCCAGATCTCCTCGCCTCCGCTCTCCTACTACTCATACCAAACCCGTCGCCTACTACTGAGGCGAACGTCACTTATGCCATGCATCAGGTGAACCTTGTCATCATTGGTGCCGTCATTGTTGGCTCCATCCAACGCGTCCTGCATGGTGCAGCGCGCGCACTACGCGCCACGCCCACGTCGCGAAACCGCGTCGCCTCACTCGTTCTGCTTGTGCTGGCGCAATTGATGGCACGTTCAGTTTCATCGTCCTATCTGGTCGGCACCACTAACGGCCGAGGGTTATAGGGCATATACTTACTCTCAACTCTCATCCAGCTGCGCACGTCGTTTCCGCCTGCGACAGACGTCGCTGGCCCAGGGCTATTTGCAACGCTTCCAGCTTATGCGACTTTTGGATCAGTATTCGATTGGAGCTTCCTTGCGAGTGCGTCTTTTGCGGTCGTGATCGAGTGGATGCGCGGACGGGCTGAGGAGCTATGAATGTCCATTCGTCTGTCGGACTCATTTACCACCTGAGACTTGTCCCTTCTTCGAGTTCAACAGTCCTATCACCCCTGCCCTGAGGACCTGAGGGAGTCGAGAGTTCAGATATCGATAATTCAATTAGTCGCGCATACAATGACGTTGGCAGTTAGTACGCATAGTTTAGGTTGAAGCCTGGGATTGGAATTCCACTCGATGATACTTCATCTGTACAACAGAGGATACGGCCACGTAACCTCTTTTCACCGCTCGGCCCTGGAACGCTGCACTCTACGCATTGATTCTATCGGGAGTTTGGGGCCAACGTGATATGGTCGCCCAAGCGGACATGGGTTTGCTTCCACTTAATCTGTGATTTTGTTTCGGGGTGAGGGCACGACCCATGACATTTTCACCATCGTAGCATGAGGGCTATTTTTATGAATCTTGGCATATTCTAGTGTATGCCAAATACTACAAATTCATCATGAACAGATGTACTATGTGCAGTGCATATGTAGACTCGGACAAGTATGCCCTGATGGAAAATAAGGTCAAAACAACGGCATATGGGCCATTTCTCACAGGATATAGCATCCACGGCCATAGGACTCTGAAAACACCGCATCCCGTTCGATCTGCGCAGTTAACCAGAGTGCCGCCCAGTTAGTACCACGGTGGGGGACCACGCGGGAATCCTGGGTGCTGTGGTTTTTTTATTCCATTTTTGGCAAGTGCACACAAAATCCATTTTACAAATACTCCCTCAGGGTTCAGGGCTCCATTGAAGAAATGCAGAAATGCCAAGTGTCGGTCTTTCGCTCTGCCATACGCATATACGCGATCGAAGCTCCTCAAAAACACAAAAATTAACAGCACTTCGCTAGACGGCCGCCCACAGAAACAGTGAGAACAATAACCCATACTCCAGAGGCAAGTGCGCTAGTATGTGCTTTTCGATTGTCCCACAGACGATATCCTGTCGTATGGTTCTTGATGAATCTTATTTTATCCCAGACAGCCGGGGACCAAAACAAACCTATTCCATTGTGTCCGATCTCGGGGCTCTTGTAATCTCTGAACTGAATGAGCGATACACTTCGTGATGTGAGTGCGGAGATCGAGAAGCGTCGGGCCCTGCTCCCTCTCGTACCACTTTGGCACCCTTTCCGACCATGTGTCCTCGCCTCTCTCGCCTCAGCCCTATACTATCGTTTTTTTCTTTCTCACCAGGAACACGACCTACTCGCCGTCATCCCTCTCCTAGCCGAGGCGCTCCTCATTCCACTCGATCCTGCAGCCGCTCCGTTCTTCTCCACCAGCAGGATGTTCTACAAACTGGCATGTTCTTTGGCTCACCGGTTAGCGCTGCTCCATGATGTAGAAGATTCCGAACATGCACTCAAGTACTACCGATATATCCTGACCCTTTCCCCTCGCGCTCTTGACGAGATTGACCCCCGCGAAGTCGCGGATCACCTCACGAGATTGCTCGCTCATAGGGTACAGACGGGGGCGGTGACGGAGGTCCAATCAGACGTGGCAGAGGAAATGGTTCGCACCCTTCGAATGGCCACTGCCACGGACCCCTCGAGTGAACGCATCGGATCTATCGCCACGAGCGTAGGAATCGTTCTTGTCGCTAGACTCGGCCAATTCGAGCAGAGATCAGAAAGCGAGCACATACTCAAGCTCTTTGGAGAAATTGAGAAGGCGTGCCCTGCCGAACGGTCTCCCGAGATCTGCGTCTGCCACGGCATCGCTCTCACCATGTGCTTCCAACAGACCAGCCAGTACGACCATTGCAGACGAGCGGCGGTACAATTCAACAAAGCTCTCTCTCTCTTACCCCCCGAACACGTCCTGCGTCCTCTCGCGCAGCTGGGCATCGCAACCGTTATGCACCATCGGTTCACGCACGACAAGGATCCGACCTCTCTCGAAGAAGCTATCCACCACTCTCGGGTCGCCCTCGACACATGCCCGCCCGGTCATCCCATACGCTCCGTATGTCTCGCGCTCCTCTCGGATTCGCTGAAGTGGCGCCACGCCTTCTTCGGCAATGCGGAGTTCCTGCGCGAGGCCGACTCTTACTCACAGGAAGCGCTCAGTCAAGAGTTGCCAGAGTCTCTACGTGTGCCGGTAGCAAATGTGATCGATGAGTCAAAGACGTTCATCGGTGGGTTTCAGAGAGACGATTCTCTGGAAGCGTTGGTAGACGAGATACGACGACAACGGGAGCGTCTCGCTAGGATACCCATGGACCATTCAGATCAGCTCGATGCTCTGCGTACCCTTGCACTCACCTGCGGAGCCAAATTCCACCTTACTCGCGTGACGGCAGATCTCGAAGAGGAAATCCACTATCACACTCTCGCGCTCACGGCCTCCCCTCCTGACCATTACATTCGCCGTATGTCGCTCTTCAGCCTCGGAAAGGCATTCCAAAAACGATTTTTCCTTCAAGACTACGACTACGAAATGGACGTCCGCTACATCGAACAGTCGATCATGTGCTGCAGGGATGCGCTCGAGCTGTGCCCGCGTGGGCAAATATCCCGCTTCGAGCCACTGCAGACCCTGGCCCTCTCCCTGAGCGTCCGCTCCTCTTTGCTCCTCCAAGAGGCAGACTTTGAAGAGTCGATGGCGCTGTTCCAGTCGGCGTTGGACGAGGAGTACGCCCACCCGCACGCGAGATTCGAGATCGCGAGCCAGTGGGCCACCTGCGCACGCGTGCATCGGCATTCCTTGACGGCGCTCGCGTATGAAAAGGCCATCTCGCTGATGCAGGGCTCATTGACAGTCGGACCGACGCTGGAGGTGCAACACCGGCTCAGGGGCCGATGGAGGGGAAACCTTTCGGCGATCCCGCTCGATCACGCATCATTTCACATCGAGATGGGGTCGCTGGAACGGGCCGTTGAGATTCTCGAGCAGGGTCGTGCTCTACTATGGTCGGAAATGCGTGGCTTGCGTACTCCGATGGACCAGCTTCGGGCGAGCGACCATGCGATGCTAGCGGAGCGCTTCGCGACGATCAGCAACGAACTGGAGAACATCGCTACATCGGCTCAACCTTTGCCAGAAACAGAGTTGGCCGACGCACCTCGCAGCGGGGAACTTGACACCTTTGGTCAGATGATGGAGAACGTGCGTAGGCTGGAGCGAGAGCGCGGGAAGATCATCGATCAGATCAGACATCTACCAGGCTTCGGGGATTTTCTCAAGGCCGTACCTTTTAAGACTCTCCAAATGGCGGCCGCATATGGCCCTGTGATCATCATCAATCACTGCCTCTTTCGCTCTGACATACTCATCGTCCTGAATGATTCTGCTCCAGTCCTCATACCAACCGCCGAAGGCTTCTACACTCGCACGATCGCACTGAAAGAATCGCTGTTGGAAACCCGAACCAAATATTCCCTGGATTCGGACCGCTATCGGGACGTGCTGTGTGATGTACTTCAAGAGTTGTATGAGCTGGTAGGTCGTCCAGTGATAGAAGGGCTGCAGAAACTAGGGATCCCTGAACAATCCAGGGTATGGTGGTATCCGACGTCCGTCCTTTGCTCGCTTCCCCTCCATGCCACTGGGCCGGTCGAACCAGAGGATGGTGATGCAAAGCGGTACTTTTCAGACATATATATTTCCTCGTATACCCCGACGCTTTCAGCCCTGATCGAGGCTCGCAAGGGCATCGCGGATACGCATGGGCCGCCTTCGTTGCTGATCGTGGGGCAACCTGATCTTTCTCTTCCGGGGGTAAGGGGTGAGATAAAAGCGATCCAGAGGCTCGCGCCATCGGCATCGAGTCTCATCGGGGCAAAGGCAACACGATCGAGCGTGATGAGGCACCTCCCCAAGCACCGTATGGCGCATTTCGCGTGCCACGGAACGCTGAACCCGGAGCGACCGTTCGACACGGCGTTTCTCTTTCGTGGGGGAGAACGCCTGACGCTGCTCGACATCGTACGCTCTCGGCTAGGCACAGCAGAATTTGCCTTTCTCTCGGTGTGCCACGCCGCGGAGTGGACGAACGCGAACACGCCGGACGAGGCACTGCACCTCACGGCGGCGATGCAATACTGCGGTTTCCGAAGCGCAGTGGGCACGCTATGGGCGATGGCGGACATTGACGGGCGAGACGTGTCGGAGCACTTCTATGGGCACATGTTTGCTGAGGGTGAGCAAGGGGTGCGAATTGGAGATAGGTCGGCTGTGGCGCTTCGGGATGCTGTGCAGAGACTGAGAAGGAAGAAGGGAGTGACATTTGAGCGCTGGGTGAATTTTGTACATTATGGGGCATAGTACATTCCGGCGACATCAGCGGACCAGTGCACGTTGGCTCACGGCGCGGGTGTAATTCGCATAGTTGTGGGAACGTGATAAGGTGCGTGACTGGAGTCTTGTCGGTTGGTGGCGCTGGCGCTCGGATGACCTGTCAGCGTTCGGATCTCGGAAGTCGGAAGAGTCAGCGAATATCAAATTGACTTTTATCGGACCGAATATAGTCAACGGCTGCCGTCGGCTCCTTCGACGACTCTTTCTCTCTCTCGACTCACACGACCTAATGGATACAATCACCTATCGCGCATACAGTGGAGAGCACGAACTCCCTCACATCATCTCTCTTGTTCAGAGCGAGCTGTCAGAGCCCTATGTCGTCTACACTTATCGTTACTTTCTTCACCAATGGTCTGTCCCCGCTTCACCTCAATCACCCCACATAGCCCACCGCTAACCCGTCCGTCCTTAGGCCCCAGCTTTCTTTCCTTGTACGAGTAGCAATATATCGTTAGCCCGCTCATGGAGTGCTCACCCTCATTCCTAGGCTTACGCCGAAGGCGTCCCCCATCCCGTCGGGGTCATAGTCTGTAAGCAGTCGCCCCACCGTGAACGGTACCTCCGGGGATACATCGCCATGCTCAGCGTCGATAAGGGTTACCGCAAGCGCGGGATCGGTGCGGTTCTCCCCTCTCTGTTTATCATACACACTCGCTTATCTGCCGATAGCGTCTGCGCTCGTCCGCCATTCTATCAGTGTCATGCAGGCCAACGGCGCACAGGAGGTAAGCCGCATCTCCCCAGACACGATTCCTCCCCGTCACCCTAATCCCATCCCCCTTCGTAACCCGCTCAAGACCCTAAAAAATACACACTTCTCCGTCTGTGTCTCCTCTCTCCCCACGCGGCGGGGCTTCTATTCATTCCGTCCTTCCTTCCCTTCAATTCCACACTTTTGACATCTATAGACTCTGAAACTGACACCGCTCTCTATCCAGATCGCGCTCGAAACCGAATTCGACAACGTGCCCGCCCTCGGGCTCTACACCTCCCTCGGCTTCGTCCCGGAAAAACGTCTCCACCGGTTCTACCTGAACGGCAAAGACGCTTTCCGTCTCGTACTCCCCCTCTGCGGCGCCGAAGACGCAGCTTCCGCCGTGCCAGTGCATGGTAGCAACAGCGAGCACAACAAGCGACGACTACTCCCCGTGCTCTTGCCACCACCACCAGGCTCCTCAGACTCGGACGATGATGAGGACGATGAGGAAGACGAAGACGTCGCGGGCAGGTCCGTCGCCACTACGGGGACGGAACTCCCAGCGCCTGCATCCCCCTCCTCCTCTGCCGGCGACGAGAAGTACGACTATGCGGGGGACCCAGCAAAGTTCGTGCGCCTCCGCCGGCGCGTCGCCGCTCTGCGCGCGTGCCGCATGATCACGGTTTGGCCCGCGGACGACGACGATCGCGTGTCTGGCCGCTGAGCCTGACTCTCTTCTCCCTCCCTCCCCCTCTTGCGCATCGGAACTGGAACTTGGAGATCCTTCTCCACACAGACACAGGGTCATCCTTTCTCCGCCACATCGTGGCGTGGGCGTGGCCCTTCTCGATATAGTAACCCCCCAACGCCGCCGTCAAGTCGTTTCGTAATTTCTTGGTAATTTCTTGGAAGTTAATTTGTCACATGAGGCAATCGCCCGCCCCCGTATCATACACGCTTTCTTTTGTACGTACCCATTCAATTCCCCCATTGGTCTTTTTTTTTGTTTCTCTCCGAGGTCGACTCTTAGCTTATCTCTCTCTCTTTCTCTCGAAATACCAAATCCCCCCGCCATTTGTACATAAAATCAGTAAGACATTTTGTAACATTTTCAATCACCGCTCGGGGCTTCGTTAATCATCTTATCTGTTGTTCGCCAATCCTGCGAAAGAATGAAATATCCCTCGTCTATTTGTGCCCCCATCGTTCTCTCGGCTTTTTCCCTGACCCCTGCAACGTGCCGCCACGTAGGCAAACGCAAACGCCACGAAAAGATAGTAATACTCCCGACTTCTTCGAATGCGTCCTCTATCTCCATCAATCAAAAAACACCTCAATCATCACTCAGAGGGAAGGGTTCCTCGATCGTCCCTACAATATAACTTATGTGGCCAGCTGGCATTGGACATTAACCTTAAACAGCTGGACAGCTGGACGGAACACCGCAGGCGGAGTCCGAGTCACCACGCTCGTGGGCACCCGTCACATCAGATACGCGGAAGGGAAAAAAACCCTTAACAGATGGACGACGGAACACCGCAGGCGGGGTTGCCACGTTCGTGGTCAACGGGGCACCCGTTGCATCGGGATGTCAGACGTGATGAGAAAGACGGGCCATGAAAAGGAACGATAATCTAGTCGATGCAAACGGGGTTGTAAAATTCAAACAAAACGGTGGTCAGGTTTTGCCTTATGGGTGGTCCTCCCTCTCTACTTATCATTACGCGCCGAGCCCAATCTCGTCCGCATGTGGCAGCGAGTGCAAGTTGCCAATCGCGACGTAGGTAGGCTTGCTCTTGAGGAGCCCGCCCGCAACCTGCAAAAGAAAAGAAAACATTTTCATTTTTCATCATCCGTCAGCACATCCTACCCTGCGAGTTAGGTGGTTGGGAACGAGGGGTGCGCACCTGAGAAAGATGGGCTCCGCTGACGCCCTGGATGCCGTCCAGCGCCGTCTGCACGCTCGCAGACTCGCCCTTGAGCACCTTGGGTCCAAACACACCGACTAACCCATCGCGCCCCTCGACGCCCGACGCAAGCTGGAACTTGGCCCTCGCCACCGCACGCGCGAGCTCTTCCTTACTGACCTTGCCCCCAGCGGCGTCATTGAAAGCACCGACGACCGCCTTGGCGCCCTCCTTGAGCGCGGCGCCGTCGCTTCCCTCGAGCACAACGCCGATGAGCGTCGCGTCCGAGTACGGGAGGAGCACGCTGTGCGCGCGAACACCGACCGGGATCGCGGATGCGAGCGGGGCGGCACTGGAAGCCCATTTCAGCGCCGGTGCCGGATTCAGGTGCGCTGCGAGCGCGTGCAGTGCGGGAACCGACGCAGACGCGGTGCTGCCAAAGCCGACAAAGATCGTCTGCGGACCGTGCGCGGAGGCGACGCGGGCCGCACCTCCATGGTACTTCGTCGCTGACGCTGCGGGCGTCGTCGTGGGAACGGGCGTCGCAGGGGCCTTGTAAGAAGAGAAGGCGCTCTCGAAGAGTTTGGCCAGCGACTCGGTGGAGATGCCAGTGCCGAGAACGGCAATGCTGCTTGGGTTGCCAACGGCCTGGGCGTGTAGGTCCCGGACGTCCGCTGCAGTGATGTCGCCAGTCGTCTGGCCGTCCGCGTAGAGGGAATAGCCAAGGCCATTGCGGAAAGCCAGCTCATGGGCGAGCTCCAGGACGTGGGTCGGAGCGGATTGAATGGCAGCACTGGACTCCGAATGGACGGCGGGAAGCACATATTCGCTAAGTTCGTGACTTGTAAACTTGGGCGAGGCGAGGAACGAAGCAAGAACGTCAACGAAATATGCCCTGGCATGGTTGTGGTCAGATATATGTGAGATTATTGGGACACGATGACGCACTCGTCGCCACGTAGGAATTCGGCAGTGAGCGCTAGGTGCTCACGAGAGAGTGATGAAGAGAGGACACCGCCATAAAGCTCAGCTTCGCGAATGGTGCCAAGCGCAGACCGCTTTCTGGTGCTCTGAAGAGAAATAGAGTAAGTGCCAGTTCGCTGGAGCCAACTCGGTGAGACGGAAAGCGGGGGTCATGACAAAACTCAGACAACCGTCTGGACAACAGCACCTCGCTGGTGTCAGGTCGACCTGCTGAGCCGCGACAGGCTCTGGGGAGAAAGAATACCACACTACCACCACGCCCATCCACGTGCGAACCCCGAAGCCGCAGACATCGGACTCGACCTGCATGTTCATTGTCAACGCGTAATAAGACGCGTGTTTGGATGGACGACGCTACCCCCTCGTTGCGCATGAGTCGAGGTGAAAAAATAAGAAAACGCACCTTGAAGGCAAAATTGGAGAGTGCGTGCGCAACTCCGGGCTTGGACTGGTACCGACTGCCAGCCTTGAGCAAGACGGTGACGCTCGAGGATGGCTGGGCATTGTCGACCGCAGCGACTTTGAAGCCAGACGAAGCGTCCACGACGGTTGCAAAGCCACGTTTTGAAGCGCGGACGATACGACTCGCTCTCAGCATTTCTTTCCTTGCTCTTTGCTTTTACAGCGCAACTTTCTTTCTCTTTTGATTTTTGCGAGTTTACCCGACCATCGTCGGAGTTTATATTATGTAATTAAACTCCGATAGTGACACCAAGACCAGCCGTGAGCTCTCTCGCCAGCGCCAGATCGTCCTCACCATCCTCGCCTTCGTGGTCTTCTACCACGCACCGCTCGCAGCCACACTGTCCGAAACCCCACTCACCTAGCTGCGAACGTCGCTTACGTACACCTAGAGATGGGTTGACATATGTGATAACGAGCTCTTCGCCGACTGCGATGTCGCGTTTCGCAATAATCGTGATGCGCGAAAGTGCAGAGCGTCGGTCGAGGTGTCGAACAGATATGTTCGGGATACAGCTGTGGTTAAGATGGGAATGTAACGTGTACAGTCCGCCGTGCGCCTCGAGGTCTATCATAGTCAAGTTTCGTAAGCGCTCGTCGTTATTAATAACAGCGATGATGAAAAGATCACGCACTGAGACTCATGCGCCCGAGCCCATGAAGGAAGCCGTCGTACGTGAACAACGCATCTGCGACTTCCTTCGGAGGCGGTCGCCCCAACACCTTTGCGAGTTTTTTCTCCCAAACCGCATCTGGCGGCCGCACGAAAGCCTGCACGAAAGCCTCGTATGCGGCCTGCCAAGTCGAGCGGTCCAGCTCCGCACCCTGTAACCTTGAGACGCGTATATAACACGCACACGAATGAACAGACGCCGGAAGATGTGAGGGAAAAATAATCGCGCGAAATGCCGTAGACCCACCAGCTCCCTTTTGCTCGCTCTTCCATCCCGAGGTCCGCAAGCGCGCAATATACGCGCCAATCCTCGCCCAATCCTTCGCTCTCACCGCCGCCGCCGGCGCCACCACCGCCAGCCCGTTGGCGTCTCTGTTGTCGGCGCGCAAGGAGCAGTCGCGCGGCACACTGCGCGAGCGCATGGAGCGCCATCCAGGTTTGCTTCCTAGCAAACGCAAGAAGGGGCACGCTCGCCGGGTTCTGCGCGGGGCAGAGTAGCGGATGGGTCTTCTTTGAGCCTTGGAGGCACTTGACATTGCAGAAGCGCGCAGGGCACGCGCTCGATTCTGTAGGACAACGTTGGACGAGCAAGGTCGAGGACAAGCGAGAATATTCTGTGAGCGGGGTGGTACAGTAGGCGCATGCTCGGGACGCGATCTGCAGGTCGTAGATTTCCCTGTAAAAATATATATATAACATAACGTAACATACGGTACGAATGCCAAAGATGAGAGGTGTGCCAGTGTACGCGAGGAAAGAGGGATCTGTACTGTGGACTCACTCACCACTCGGGCGCAATGACGAACGGGTCCTCCTTCCACACGACTTGGTCCTCGGAAATCGGCTCCTTCGCGACGAGCCCTTTCCCCTTTCTCCTATCGAAATACTTGACCTCGACGGCCGTCGTCCACTTAGCGATGTCGAGGCCTTCGACGAGCGTGGATGACGGATACGCGTGCGTCTCGGTCGCAGTCGAGGGACCGCCAGCACCAGCAGGCGTAGTATGATCCGAGTCCGAGTTCTTCAGGATCCGTCGCAGGCGCTTTTCGCTCACCGTCCACGTTGGGTTCTCGGAAAGCAAGAGAGCGTGGAGCTTCGCGATGCCGAGCGCGGGATGCGCTTTCTTCAGAGATACGACGGCTGCCGTGAGATCCTCTTCGGGAGGCGAGATCAGGGCCGTCGACATGAGAGGAGTTGACGCGACGCGACAGGTCGTGGCAAATGCTCATTCCATCGTTATCCCGATTTTCTCTGTCTGAGACCGTCTCCAAACCCAGAACGACTTCAGATTTCATCTGAAAATGCGCCATTTTCCGACACAGCTGAGATCGTCAGCGCACTCAGTCCAACTCGGCAAAACTCGGCTCAGTGCCAGTAGTAATTCACTGTTATCTTTTTTCGGCGTTGTCCCTTCTCTTTCCCCCACCTCTCTGCTCGTCACGAGTTTCTGCGAATCACCTCGTCTCATGGCACCTCCTCTGCCGATTTGTCAGGGCGGGTCTCGGTGACCACGACACCGACCACGACCGATAACTCCAACTGGTGACCCTGACCACCGTCCCCAACCACGACAACGAACCCTGATTACGACCCTGACCCTGTCCCCGACCATGACTCATAGGATCACGACCACGACTACCTATGATCGACCACCACGACCAACGATGATCGCGATTGTGGCAGGACAATGTCACGGTCAAGCCAAGCTCAGCATGGCGACGAGACGGGCGAGCCAGCAACGTAAGGTGACTGCGAGACGGCGAGACACATGTATATGAGGATCACGAGAATGAAGGCTGCTATGAATGCACCTACGGCTGTGTAGTAGAGGTGTTGTGTGCTATTACCACGCGCACACCCTCTTGCCAAAGACGAAGAGTAACATCTTGGGAGTAGAATGTGGGATTTTTAGGACCCATTTTCAAGCATAGCTGTAGTTACAATGTCCTACTTCTTTGGGGTGCTACATGGGGTTCTGTACCCCGAAGCGCACAATGATGGACTCAAAAAAGAACAAAAAATGGTAGGTGATAAACACAACGCGAACTTGAAGTAGCCTCACATTGACGTGACCTTCGAGTTGGGACATGAGTTCGACAGAATGAGCTCACGGTATTGTAATAATCTAACAAGTGGTGCTTCACGAGGGAGAGGATGGCCAGACATAGTACTCATGACGATATACGAATCTAACACGACCTAAGATAGGGACTACAAATCGAGGCGAGTCACAAACAAGCTCACATCAAGCGCCCAGTAAAATGGAACCTCGTAATATGACGCGCGATGCTTGTATGGGGGCACGGCCTCGCACCAGCCCGCATCTCAGTTGCAGAAGCCGTACTGCGTTATGAGAAATTTCCCAAACTGCTGATGTGGGACCCGAATCTCAGCCTCAGGCTGAGTCTCGCTTTGCTCGTCTCTTGTACTAGTGGCTGTGTGCCTGCTGGTACTATCGCGCTCATTCTCTGAATGTTGGACGTCAGCCTCCTGGATACCGCTTCCACTGGACCTCATCGGTAGAGTTGATTCTATGATTCGTCAAAGTTAGGATTCATGCAATGGTGAGAAGATATTTGAAACCGCACGCTCAAGTTGTGAACCCCGTTGCTGGACGTCAAAAGAAATACTCGGATTGGCAGGTACCGATGGTTTTTGATCCGCGTCGTGTTCTCTCTGCGCCTGAGGCCGATGGATGCTGATCTCGTGCAGCTCACTTGTTCCCGCCTCTTCAAGAATTATCGGCACGTCAAACCTCAGAATCGTCGAGAAGGGCGAGGAACGACGCACCAGGAGGCGGTGAGGGGAGATTCTGAGCCTCAATGTCGATGTGATGATCCATGGACCCAGAAGGCATTGTCACAATCACGAGAACTTACAAGGCTAGAAGGAGGAAGCCGTGGAAGGGGACAAGGAGAGGCTTAGTTGGGGGCGTCAATGGTGAGGATTTGGATCGCCCAAGTGGGAAGTGTGACCATATAAAGATGTTTGTGCTATCAATGCTCGGATCTCGTTGAGTTCGAAATACACAAGTAGGCTTCCCTTGCCACTATGATAGCACCATGCGACTAAACAAACGTCATGTGATTGCGTGCCTGAGAGATGATGTCGTTGGCAGGGTTGTGCCCACGAGCGCAATCCATGGAGCAATGAATAGACCGAAAGAACTGTTGGACGACAAATGTATGGGATTGATTTTTGAAAATGTAGCCCTAGACTCCGAGCCGACCTCCGCGACAAGAGAAGGTGTTATTGCTCTGGGCTTGATGCATGACGAATGCTCCATCATGTAACGTAGTGCTATACCCGCATTGTCAACACCCAACGTAATTGAGGTAGCTTGTTCCTTGTCGAGCACAGTGTTTCATCCGTTCACCTTCTGGAAGCAATAAATAATGGGGACATTGACCTTGTATCGGCTATTGACCAGCTGCCATTCTGTTCCCTTCATATAATGATGTAAGAGCATCAATGACCTCGGTGAGCAGTGGCAACAGGTGTGCTGTGGGGGACACTTAACAGAGCGTTGGTGGGTACAAGTGAGTGGCGCATGGCCGCGGCGGGGGGGTCACAGGGAGCATCAGGGAGCATGGACCTGCGGTGCGGAAGTCATACGTACTGCTGCAGGTAGTGATGGTTATGGTTGTGGCGTTGATGCTCGCAGATCGGGAGTGTGCGACGGTGCGGTGGCAGGCACCGAAGTTGATCTCGACGCACCTGGCACTTTCACCACCCGCCCTCGAGCGATGGCGGGGATACATCTGTGTCGCCTTGCGCACCAAACGGCTCGCCGTGATGGGGCTATGGGGGAATGCCTTGTCCAGCTAGAGGGCGAAGGCCGGGAGGCCGATGAACGCATGCTGTGGTGAACAGAGATGCACTGCTGCTATGGAGAAGATACCGTATCTGGGCTGGGATGCTAGGCCAGCCGATTTGAGCTACTTCTTTCCAGTATCCGCGTGCTTCATGCCATATAAGCAGGTGTCCTCACTAACACGACTTCCTCCAGTCTTTTCCTCCTGAGGGTCCAGGTTACGTGTGATCTCGTTAAGGATGGCGTTGATAACCGGTGGATTGTTTTTGTCATGTCGAAAAACACATCCCACAGAGTTGAGCAAGTATCAGGAGTTGAGAGAGATTTCAGCCGGGACAATGCACCTTGAGCTTCTGTATGGTTGATAACCTTAGTCGTGAGAAACGCATCAGTGCGAGGCGCTGGGCGGGGGTGGGATGACAAATTTGTTACGCATGCTGGGATGGCGGGTTGAATATTCCTTGATCTCAGTGACTCGCAGACATAGCCTTGGACGGCGCAGACAAGACGCCGTTTGCCGACGGTGATGCTGCGAGTGGCGAGAGTGAAGAAAATGTAGGCTCCGACGCCATCGTGGTATCTTCGTGTGGTGTGTGATGAGGCATGTGGTGGAATTTAAGATAGGGATAAGTGGGGCGTCTGCCTGCAGGATGATCTGTTGGTTGTGAGGTAGAATAGGGTGAAGAGGACATACAGGGCGTCGCAGCACTTGGGTCTCTCCGCCACAAACTTTGAGATTCGCGCTACTAGTACTTCCGGGCCTCTTTCAGTTTTATGTAGACGTGTGATAGGGTCGACTTCTGATACATTCGACAAATGGGGTGTTACACGACAGCCGACAGAAGTGTCAACCGCGGGAGGCTGAGGGGACTTGGTGATGACACTGCGCGAGGTGGAGAACGAAGTCGGCCTCGCGTTGGTGTTGGGAATCGGGAGGTGGCGCCCTGTGCTGTGCTGTTCACTGCCGGGGGTAGAGAGCCGCAATGTCTAAGGGTAGTCTAAGGGTTCGTGTTCGTGGAGCCTGAGTGTGGCCTTTGTCGCGATGCCGGAAATTCCCGGATTTCTCTGCCTTGCTACTCACAGATCCGGTTTGTGGGCCTCTAAGATAGTCAGTTATCACTGCCAGTTGGGCCAGGGAGATTGACATAGTCATAATTCATGATGTGGCCTTTATCGATTGGAGAACGCTCTCGTCGTTGGCTTACTATTGACCAGAACACTCAGAACTGTGGACCAGGGTTACGTTATCTAATCCTAATCGATCACGTGGTTAGAACTTCTATTTTAGAAATGTTGTTTGAGGCTTGACATTATACATTTATGACTGAACTCGTTTCGGACTCAAATCTACAAGCTTTCTATGCAGAGTTGGACGCAAGGATGGCTCTGCCTGATGACGATAGTTGTCGTAACGTCTCAGAATGCCGGCTCAAGTAATATAACACCTCACTTACTCAGAACGTTTGGCTTACCATCCTTGTTTCGTTGCGCACAGCACTTCAAGCCCCTCTGGGCACTTCCCCTCGAATGGTAATCCCGTTCCTCCAGAGGGGGCTTCTCCTACTGTGCCTGCGTATATATCCTCTCTCGAAGCCACCGAAAGCTGGTCTCATGGAGCACTTACAGGCAGAGAAAGCGCAAGGCATCACCAATGTCTGAACAACCCCTATCGGCGAAAAGGGGGAAGCGAAGTTCTCCTAAACTGCAGGGAAGCAAAAACATATCAGATACTTCTACGATCCCCAGTGCTTCAGTTCCTATACAGGATACGACTTCTGTTATCGAAGAATTTACTACTGATGTGATAGTTGAATCGCCCGCTAGTAAGCGTGACAGCAAAGTCAAACGACGTGCCATTCTCGAGGAAACAAGCACCATCACTACTCCAGGCAACACACCCCATACCGGCGGTCGTGCTCGCTCCGACGCTCCTGTTGCCCGACAAAAGTTATCTGTTACCACGACAGCAAAGCAGTCCGCATCGAGAAAGAAAACTGCCAAGGCCAAGCCAGAGCTCGTTACACCTGTAGAGTTTGCGCGAAGGTTGCAAGAACAGGAGATCACAACGAGTTCTTCCCCCCTTCCGCCGCCACAGGCTGCTCATCATGATAATCGCAAGGCAAGACAGTCGAGTTCTAAGCTCCCGATCAAGACCGTTCAGGCGCCTCAATACCTCAAAGATCTTGTCATATTCTACACAGGAGGTGACCTTACTTATGCCTCGGCTAGGACGCGGGGGTGCATGAGTTATGTTCGTTTTCTCCTTATGACCTTTTCTGCTCTATAAACATCTCGCATAGATTCACAGACACGGTGGGACAGTACTTCCAAAATTCGATCCTGCAATAGCCACGCACGTCGTCACAGAAACTAATGAGAAAAACACTCTCCGCGCGCTTGCACTCAAGAGCCTCTCCGAAATCCCCTTAGATATTCCGACGGTAAAGTGGAGCTGGGTTATATCAGGCAAACCCATACCCGGTGAGAGAGACATGCAGCAAATGGACTACGAATTCATGCACGCCGCGTTTCCGAGCCGCATGGATGCAGGACGCTCCCTGGCGGGCAAGGGTAAAGGGAAACAGAAGGCAGACGTCCCTGCGGGCCGTTCTATCGTCACAAGTGCTCCACAAACATGCGAAATTCCGTGCGTCGCGTGTTGAGTTCTCCATCGATGAGTCATATACTCATATCTCTTTCGGTCCGGGGTGCGGAAGTCCACGAGCAGCTCCATCAGATTCTTCATCATCACGCGGATCATCACCTGGAATTGATGATGAGGGACGAGGTGTCTTGTTGGAACAGCCGGCACCGGAGATCCGCAGAGGAAGAGATACGCTGGTTCGCACGTCCCCTAATCACCCTAGTATCGCGTTTAGTGACAGGAATAGGCTGCTGGACCCGGTCGCCGTAAGTCACGCTCATTGTCTAGCGAAGGCTCTCTTCCCGTCAAGAATGTTCCGAATAAGAAGCTAAGAGTATGTGCCCGCCTGCCATGATTGCCTCGTAACATCATCTCACGATTATGAAGGGATTCATCTGTGACGACCCTAGAGGATCCAGTTTAGCCAACGCCATGCCATGCATAAACCAAGACATTGTTGACAAAGTAAATGAAATCACGTTGTACTGGAGCAGCTCATCTATAGATCCACTAGTTAAGTGAACTCGCGGAACTACATCGCGTAAAGCCTACACAGGACGACAAGTGGCGGGTGCTAGGTTACACCAAAGGTTCGTGTTAGCGGTGTGTGTATATCTAATCTTATGGCTACACGTTAAACAGCGATCGCTGCTCTCCGGAAATGTGGCGAACGAATAACCTCAGTCGAACAGGCCATGTCTTTGAATGGAGTTGGAGAAAAGACTGCGTTAAAGGTGATGGCAGCGGCTGTTTCATGCGTCTCTCATCTATCCTGACTCATATATAGATCATCGAAATCATCGAAACCGGTGCACTGCGGCGCGTCGATGCCGAAAGAACGGAAGACGTCGCGGCCGTCCAGATATTTCAGGGAATATATGGTGTTGGTAGGTGATATGTACTTCTCATTGGATTTCGCCGTTTCATTCTTCCTGCCAGGGCAATCGACGGCGTATGCCTGGTACCTTGCCGGGTGCCGCACACTCGAAGACATCAAACACCGAAAGGCCGGTATTGAACTATCTCAGGTCCAAGAGATCGGAGTGAAGTATTATGATGGTGCGCGGTCACATGCGATGTGGTGGATGGCTTGATCACAGTGCAACAGATATCAATACGAGGATGCCGCGAGAAGAAGCCAGTGAGATATTTCAGGAAATCAAGACCATCGGTAGGCCTTCTAATTGGGCAGTTACCGGAACTATGACGGATGTGACGTGTCCCAGCTCTTTCTCTAGATCCCAAGCTATTTGTGGAGATAATGGGCAGCTATCGCAGGTGGGTCAAGCACAATTTCGCGTGGTGAAAGTGGCTCGATGCAAATGCAGAGGTAAATCTACGTGTGGCGACATCGATGTCATGATTACGCGCTCGCCAGATGATGGAAGGACACATGCTGGTATGTTCATATCGAGGTGATGGGCCGTTCGAACGACATGTTCTTACGACACTGGTCTCAACTTCAAGGAATTCTTCCGAGGCTATTATCTGTACTACATTCAACGGGCATTCTCACCGAGGACCTCTCGCTGTCGTCCGACGCCAATCAGAATTTAGAGTGCACATATCGTGGGCTTTGCATCCGACCGGGGAAACCTGGCCAAGACAATCAGCCAATCATTCGACGCCGGATAGGTATGAGCCGGCGGCGAATCACTGGACACGACCTGGTTCATCATAATCTATGCTGGTATAGATATACTCGCCATCCCTTGGGAGAGTCGGGGCGCAGCGTTGATATATTACACGGTGCGTCTCATCCCGTCGTAGCGCTCTTCCCCCTAAGGCAGCGCTGGTTGCAGGGTGACGACATTGTAAGCGCTCATTCAGCCCTTCCGAACCTTCGATACCAACATTTGTGCCCCGTGACCCTTGTAGTTCAATCGATCTATGCGCTTGAAAGCGAACAAGATGGGCTTCTCGCTCAACCAGCGTGGCCTCTTTGCTGGCGTCGTCCGCTCCACAAAAGATCGGTCCGTCAAGACGAATTCAGGTGAGTCTAGGCACTAGAGCCAGGTGTCTTGAGGCCCCTTTCTTTGTGTCCGTTTCCCCCGCGCCCGAAGGACGCCCATGTCAGTCAGTGAAAGAGACTGTATGTGGAAGCGTCTTTGGGTAGACGATCGGGCTGGTTTATCACTGGCTCTGCGAGACTAGTTTGCCAGCTGTCGATGCGCCCGCCGCCACATGATCGAGACGAATACCAGGCCACCAGCACGAGCGCTTATGTCATCCCCGACTGGGGTGATTCAGATTCCCTGATATCGCAATTGCTGGGCGTGCCGTGAGCTACAGCCTACAGGAACCCTCGTTTATTCCCCTCTCGGCAGTCTGCTTGCCCAAGAATGGGAATTCATTCGCGAGTTTCCATGTGGCGCTCCGAGGACCGGGATAACCTGTGACCGCGTGCTGAATGATTATTATGGCTCAAGCGCCCAGAGAAACTTCCGCATGGTTTTTTCGGTGTTCCGAGGTTCCGTAGGCCTTTCTGCTGGCCCCTACTCTTCCGATATATCACGCGAGGCACCCCATTCCTATCACTTCACCCGTCATAAGGCTAGCTCTTCACGCAAAGCGCCACGCGATCTTTTTATCAGATTGCATCGCTTTGTTCGAATGACGGGTTCACGCCCATGCCCGAGAACTTCTCCTCCCACGGCCAGCGCACTGGCAATGGACGTGCTAGCGAGCCGCAGCGGAGGTGTGCAGGAAAGGGGAAAGAAGAATGAATGGTCAACCACGGTGATAGGATCACACCCGGTGACATCTCCACAAGTAGCTCGGGGCGTCGCCAGGGGCAGGTCATCATTGTAGTGGTGATGGTGGTGGTGACAATTGGTAGTGGTGGTAGGTAATGTGGGGGATTGAGTGGTGTCGCACAAATGACGGGCCACTTCTTCCTCATAAACGTACTACACCCCTTTGAACCGAACCGGCAGATGGGTCGTACCGCCGCTGGGCGGGTGGGGCGTGGGGCACAGGAGCCACCAGGACCCCGTGATACGTGCGCCAGTTTTGGGGACACAGGGGACGGGAACCTTGGGCCGGCAAACCTTGCCAGATGAGATCTGATCTTACGTTTCGGTGGCGCGTGGCGCTCGCCCGCCCAGACGGCTCTTTCCGAAAGCAGGAGGTTCCGGCCGCCCAGTCCTCGCTCTTTTTTCTCTTGGCTTCTTGTACCTGCTGCGATCAGAAACCCGGGTATTGCGACGCGCGTACTAGGGCAGGCACTGCATTTTCCTACTTACGCCTCGCCTTTGAGCGTCCTCTTTTGTTTTATTTTCGGACCCTTTTGCAGCGTGGAACTGATCATTAATTTCCACAGGGCATATTATCGCTTCTGAAACTGAGGAGGATATTTTTCGGATATTGGGTACGTCTGATCGCACCAGGATTGAGGGCGGGAAGGCGCGCATGATATTCCAACGGGGAGCGCGGGCGCCTGCTGCCAGGGAACAGCGAGCGCTTGCGCATTTGTGTTTATGCAGGGTCGATTTGGCTGACATGCCTCGGTTTCCATTGTGCAGGAATTCCATGGGTGGAGCCACATGAACGCGCGGTCCGGGCTTGAAGGGGTGGCGATGGATGACAATTAGGGTTAATGCCTTGCTTTTCGGGGTTATCGTTTGTTATCTGCACGATGGAGACAAAAAAAGGGACTGCTATCAGGCGAAGGGGAGAGGGTCTGTTGGGGTGGTACCAAGCACCGACATGGGTTATTGTCCGGCAGACGGGGGACAAGCGATTGGTGACCAAGCAAGGAGCGGATGAAACAGGAAGGGTTTGGTACTGGGGGCGATGCCACCAATCTCGAAAGAGGACGTTATCATCGCCGGAAAAGTGGAAGCGATTTCATGAATGATTGTAGGCCAGAAGGACAATAATCCATACGATAGGGCAAATATTAATGAAGTGCATGTGAACGGTTTGGCCATACCGTCGGGACGCACGGAGGCTTCAGTGCCCTGTAAACGAGCGGAAGTAAATCGGCGGGGTGGCTGGCGCCGACGCTCCGGCCGTGGGAGAGAGGGCAGCCACGTGGAGCGCCGAGCCGGTATTGTGGAAGTATGTGGCCGGGTCCGTGGAATTGCATCGAATTTACGATTTATCTTGATCGGATTATTTATCGCGGGTTGTCACGAATACTTAAGCACACGCCTGAGACCCGAAGTTAGGTTCTTTTCCCTTCCCCCGCTCGTTTATAAAAAACGATATCTTCGACCGTCTTCCTTCCCCTCCGCTAACATAACGATGGACGGGTCCCGCGAATACGACCTCTTTGTACGACAGCAACCTAAGCAAGCCAGGATGTGTGGTGTTGGTGGTATGTCTCTATCTACCCCGCCGTCCCCCCTTTTTTTTTTCTTTGTTTTATTTTGTTGTTTTTCGTTCCATATGTACATACCTATTTTCTTCTGTTTTGGAACGCCAACATCATTTCCATTGGGGGTTCCCCTCGCTCACTGTGAACGAAAACCCCAGCCGATCGTCGACCAATCGACCCACCACCTATCGTACAACTACGCGTCATCGACAAGGCTCGAAAGAATCTTCCTTCGCCCTCTCCTTCCCCCCCACCACAGCATCACCCACAGCCGCCTTCCCACCCCCATGGACACACCACCCACGAGCCTTCCGGGCCCTTGGACACATCAATGCTCACTCCAGCAGGCTTCTGTGCGGGGCCGTTCCTCCAGAATCCGTACTATTTCATGTTTGCAAGCCTCGCCAAGCCCGACGACGACACGGAGCTGCATTGGATGAAGGTGCGTTCGTGTGCCAACAATTGCGCACCGGGCGCTCCCCTTTCCCCTTATTCACGATCGTTCTTTACTTTCCCCCAGGATGGAAAGACGCGATGTACCACGGGATCAGTCGTCTCGTCACTCTATCACCTCAAGGATTCGGAAAATGAGAATAGGGACGCTGGCTTCTTCGTCTTTCCGGATCTCAGCGTGCGTCAAGAGGGTTCTTACCGCCTCAAGCTCAGCCTTTTCGAAGTTGTAGGGTGCGTTCCCACACATAATCTTTCCTCTTCTTTATCTCTTCTCTTCACATTCATGCCTCCCGCTCCCCAAATGTGCCTACGCTATTTGTCTTGTTTCACATTCGTCACAAGCCTCATATCTTTGACCCCAACAAGCGCCGTTCCTTTTCGCTTTTCGAGATTCGTACCTTTCCGTTCCGTTCCACTCGGGGTTCTATTTCATTTCGTTGTGTCGTGTGTTTTTTATTCCATGTCCCGTCCCACTCCTTAATGATACTAAAATGAACATTCTTTTCCAGATCGAATGTCTATCACTGCAAATCCATCTTCTCCGCTCCCTTCTACGTGTATACTGCGAAGAAATTTCCGGGGATGGAAGGTTCGTCACTTCATACTTCTTGATGACCACGCCTCTCACGTATGATTGTTAGAGTCTACGCCACTGTCCTGTTCACTTGCTGACCAAGGCATCAAGATACGAATCCGCAAGGACATTCGTCAACGGAAGCCTCGCAGTGGCATTACGAACTTCCCAATCACAAATGGCCAACCCCTCGGCCCGGGTATTCCCATCCAGGACGAGGAGAGTGACCGAGACAGTGAAGCGCGGCACGATGATCACAGTGACACGACAAACAATCACAACTCGCTTTCTAATGTCACAACCAAGCCCGCAAATGGCCTCAAGCGACCCGAACGTGAACCCGAGAAGGATCGTGAACGTGATTTGAAACGTCCTAGGGTGGATGAAGAAGAGGGTGAACCCGCGCCTAACCCGGCTCCGAGTACTGGGGAATGGGGAATCGACCCCGCACTTGCGCCTGGGGGATCCTCGTCGGGCCCGTATGATCAATCCCGCTCCACGGCCAGCGTCCCTCCGCCTCCGCCATCTGCTTCTGGCTATCCTCTACCGGCACCGCCACAACACCACACGTACGACCCTCCTCCCCCGCCACCTCAACATCACGCTCCCCAGCCGGCCCACCACGCACCTCATCCAGCTCAACATCAACCCCCTCATCATTATTCAGCTCCTCCCCCACCGCAATCAGTGCACCCCACACATCATCCTACGCATCCCCCTCCACCTCCTCCATATCATACGCAGTATCCGTCATCCTGGCCTCCACAGCATCCCCAACATCCCCCCCCACATCCTCATCAATACGACCATTATTCGACTCACTACCCCCAGTATCCACCCCCGCCCCGCTATCCCTCAGGTGGTTATGACCCTTATGCACCGCCTCCGCAGCAACAGAGTGTTCCTGCCTATCCCAGTGCTGCTGGCTACTATCCTCAGTACAACAGACCTGGAGAACCTTACGGCCAATATGCACCACCACCTCCGCATCCACCACCCCCCGCCCCCGGGCCGGAGTCCACGTCAGCGAGCAGGAATCCACCTACTTACGGTCAGTATCAGCCTCCGCCTCCTCAGCAACCTCCACCACCAGGCTCTTCTTCACCAAATAACCCTTCTCGTACTCCATCTTATTCGTATCCCACACAACCACCTTCGGCTACAGCCGAAAATGGTAGCTACCCTCCCCCCCCACCTCCGTCAGCCCCGGCAGCACCTAGCAGTGCAGGTGGGCGAGCGAGCACAGCCCCCACCGCTTCTGCACCGCCACCGGGAGCGGGTGCCGCGAGTGTTTACTACCAGAGCCATACTCAACCTGCCCAAGCACCCCGTAGTTACACAACGCCGCCCCCGAATCCATACCCACCGGCCCCTTACCATCCTCAACACGCTCCACCTCCTCCCGCGCATCACGCATCACCTCCTGGCCACTATCCTCCGTATCAGCATCCACCCCATCCACCCCCGCCGCACCAGGGCACGTGGCCCGCGCCGAGCTACCCTCCCGCGCCGCCTCCCGCAGTGTACCCTGGGCAAAGCCCGAACCAAAACGGTGCATGGGAGAACGGTGCAGCCTCGGGACACAGTAATGTGCCTCCAACTACGCGCGAGACTAACCCGACCGCGGCCGCGCCTCCGGCGAACACGAACACTAATCCTGGTGGGCCGGGCCTTCAGCTCGCTCCCCTACGGGGCCGTGATGACCGCGGAGAGCGCGAGAGAGATTCGCGGGCGGACCTCAAGGATGACCGGGAGCGACGGAAAGATGACCGGGAGTCATGGGGAGGGCGTGGTGGACACGGGCTGGGTGGCAGTGGGCCAAGCACTCTTGGGGGTGTAAATCGTCCTGATCGTGGACGGAAGCGGTTGAGCATTGGAAGCATGCTCGACTGAGTAAGGTGTGTCATTGTTCATGAAGTCTATCAAGGAGAAAAGGAGTAAGAAGATTTGAAGCTGCTACTGTGTTTCTGTCCCCCTTTTTGTGTGTTTATTTTTTACCGTTTTCACTGTCTTCCAAGCTGCTGTTGATGTCTACACCTCGGATGCGGGACTGGCCCGACTCGTCTTGTTTTTCTCTAGTTCATTGCTTTTGACGTTAATAAGCCTCTAACTGTAGCATTGATCGATATTGATCCATTGATCCATTCAGGCTCTACGAGTCAGTGTCGTCAAAGTGGGTGGCGACGGTATACCTCGTAAATGTCTCATCTGGATTTTGTCATCACTCAGCCAGGTGTGATCATCAGTGGTGGATCGTATTACCACCATCAAAATGCCTCATTTAGTTCTCGCAGACTGCCAGAACCTTGAGCTTAAGGGATAAACTGTGATAAACGCTCGATAATACTGTATCCGAATGGAGGGTACCCGGAACAATCGTGGATTGGATCAATAGAGTATGGAGACCCAGGAGCATGGATGCGGGTAAAGGCCCTCCGTTTCTCACTCTCACGAACTCATATGTCCTTTTTCTCAGCCCATCTCCGTCGGCCCCGTCCCTAGCCCGAGGCCATCGGCAACCGTGACCGCGTGTGCTCAACGCCTGGTTATCAAACAACCAACCGATTAGTTGGGCTCCGATATTCGAGGAATCCGACTGGCTCAATGTCTAGGCTGTCGTCACCCCTCATTCAGTACAAATACTGTACCTGGACGCGCACGTCTGTAACTGCGCTGAGGTCTTCAAGATTCTTAGGTTTTGCAACCATAAACTTTATCCGGGTCCACGGTACATAGGGGCACGGAGGTGCCATGGTTTCAACTGCGTTGCGTTGGCACTTGGCACTTGGCACTTGGCACTACAGTCGCGACGGATCTACGGACGGGTACACCGTTTTGTCTCCTCTTTGGGATTTTGGCAAGGCGCCCTTGACATGGCATGGATCATGGGCGCTACATCCCCGACGCCACGCGCTTATTGCCCATGGCCCGTGTACCGCCCCGTGCCCAGGCTGATTTCCTGGAAGTCGGACTCATGTCTTTTTTTCCGTTTTTCCGTTTTTTTTTCGTTTACCGTACGTTGGCTCTGCTACTTGTAATAGGGCGCACCCATACGTCTAAGTAGTGGGGGGCCTTTTTTTGTCCTAGGTCAAGTGGCTGGTTTGATCACACCTCTCTCCACACTCATCCTTGTTTTTATAATTAGATTTGCCACGTCGAGTCGAGGCCCCGTGGACCGCTTCTGATGCCTGATACCAGAATGCAGCTGTCAAAAACAAGGAAGGACGTGACGACCTCACCTGACCCTGGATTCTCCTGGGCCCCACCGCTGGGAACATTCCATGCGGTATGCGGTACGTACTGTAGGGGTTAGGGGAACGCCGCTTGATAGGTAATCGGGGCGGTCAACGTCGTCGCTCTTGTTGGTGTTGGACAAGTACGATATGGCGTTAGGCCATGCCGGCAGAGCTAAATATGCCCACACGATGAATGACACGAGCGCCGCGTTGTCGCCACACAAGGTTCAAGGACCTCAGCGTTCGTCCTTCCTTACGAACCCTTCGCAACAAATCCACAAATTGCCAACTTAACTTATTCGAGTCCATTGTAAATACGGGTATTGTGTTCTCCCTCCTTCTACTCGGCAGGGAGCAAGGGGTACCCGTCCGTCCGTCCGTTCCTTTCTTCCGCTTCCTCTCCCGAGTCATTTCCTCATTTGTTTTTCTTTTATGGTCTGGAGCCCTAGACCCGTGATCCGGCCAGCGTTAGATAGACACCCCACCCACCAAGTCATGGTCTTTGCAGGTTGGTCTGTGGGTAGGAAGACTGTGGATCCCTGCATCGATCAGGATATTATTCCAGGATCCGATCCGAATACTGCCTTTCGACGATGTCAGAGAAGCCCTTTTTCCCTTTTTCCATGCTTTGTCTCTTATGGGTTCCAAGGATACAATAGAGTACAGTAATGCACCCGCCGACTGGACAAATATTGAGCCGTGGTTCCTCGACGCCACTTTAGCCTGGGAACTTGTCACAAAGAAGAGGCGCTCACCGCTGTTGTTTGCTACACCTCGCACACACTATCTCGGGGTACTACGAGGTTCATCCCGAGTCTCCTCACTAGAAATACGGGCCTCATCACACGGCGACCGGTTTGCAATATATCTGGAATTGACGGGGACTCGGACCCTGTACCGCGTTTTGGGATGCAACTTGAACCAAGATTCAGAGGTGAAAACGCTCAGAAGTACAACAGAAGCACCAGTCCACGACCACACGTTCATACATCTGTCAGGCTTCTCGGCCACCGTTCTTTCAACCCAGTGGGGTTTCGACACCCTCGTTCGCAAACCGTGGTGAGGCATTTATATCCGTGAAATTTGTCCCATTTCGACTTGATGAAACTGATCGTTGACGTTGGGAATAAAGCCACCGAGCCAGTCGTCCTTCTATCAGAAATGAAAGGGGGCCAATAGTCGGTTGGAACCTCTAGTCATTAGCGCTTTAGCCCCAGATACGTTTTCTTGTATCATCATTTCAACCCGAATACACCTTCCAACTGAACATGCTGGCGGCCCAGTGAGCTTGGCGGACAAGTGCACACACCAGTGTCACAAGGGCAAGGAATACGTTTAGCCAGGGACCACCCGGTCGACAGCAGCCTGGTAGTGTTTGGAAAACAAAGCCCTGCGATAGCCATTTAATGGCGAGCAACGAACATCGTGAAAAAAAAGTGATTCGATTGTTGTGTGGAAGGTGGAAAGAGAGATGACACCCAAGTGCTACTGAAGGAGACGTGAACGATACTGTACGTACTTCCTTTTTTCCGCGAAGACCGACTCAATTGTCGGAAACCATGAGCTAGGATCATCGTTCCGGATGCCGACAGCTGTCATGAAATAACAATTGGAGCAGTAATCTAGTGGTCTCTTGCACAGTATACTGTAGTAACGAATGGCTGCTACGGAAAGGGTGGCCCCGCTTCTATCGCTCAGAGCGTTAGTATAACTTATCAATATCAGCACAAGAGGGACAGTTGCAAAGAGGCATCGCCGGTACCGAAGACGTAAGGCCATTGGGGATTTTCTCCTTGGTGTGGGGAAGTCAATGATGTCGGTCCCCCACAAGGCATGATGCATGATGCACGATGAGCCTTACGATGAACAGGGTACCGAATACTGGACCATGTAAGCTCCCGTTTGTACGAATACTATAGAAATGGAAGAAACGAATTGTGAGTGCAGTGGTCTGTGATTATATGTGATAAATAACAAAAGGATGTCTTCTTTTGTTGGCGAGACCAACACGGAGTCTGTTGAAAATAAGCACGCCCGGAGAGTTGGCTATACTCAGGTACCACCCGTCGCTGAACCCCGTGGCCTTCAATTGCCAAGAGCATCGAAGATGTCGGAGTGTCATCATGTCATTGTTTGAGTGTGAGACGGATTGAACGTACAATTGAACAAACAACAACGTGATGCTCTCTCCTCTTCCGGCACGGCACGGCCTGGACGAGGCCGGGCCAAAACCGTTCATCACGGATCAGCCCGGCCTGAGCCGCGACTTTTTGACGACTTTTTGACCAAGTGCAGCCACTGGCAAATACTTGCTTGTGCCGGTGTGTACCGTACGTACTACGTGACATTGCCTGTGGTCACTTTGGTTGACATCAGAACTTCAAAAGGGCCTCTTCGAGTTCAAAGCCTTCAGACTTTTTGCCCTACGTGGTTCACTCTCGAGTCTCGACTTGCCAATGTCCCTTGCCACCGCTTCACGATTCGGATCGTGAATGAAGTTTCAGAAAACTTTCTGATTGCGTGGTCAAGCCTGAGCAAAGTCACGCCTACTGTGATAAGTGAATTTGTTGGGATCGCCGAACCTTCACTTCCCATCGCGCTGTAGAGGAAGACCTCGGTGGCGGCGAGCGTGCGCGCGTTTGGAAAGACATTGCGCTTTATAGATGCTTGCTGAATCTGGCGGCACTACGCGAAAACGCGACGACTTGTCACAGACGCAGTGGGGTATGTCATTTTGTTCATCGGTCATCGGCTTTCGGCGCAATAGGAGAGATCGATTGAAACTTGGAGATGATGTGGCCGTGTTGTGCAAGTGGTGGCAACGTTTTATCCATCGCACGTGAATAACAATGTTCGTGTTCAGTGTCAAATTGGAAGATTGTTATTCCAGCAACAGGGAGGGAAAGAGCCACCGAGAGGGGGTTGGGTTCGAGGAGCGTACTCGTGAGTTATCAGGAAGAAGGGAAAGCTTTGTTGCAAGCCGAAAAGTCCCTGATAGCCGTTCGGGTGGCAGAGAGCGTGGATAATTGGGCTAGTCAGGGACGCTCCGGAGAGGACAAGCACCAAAACCGCTGCCAGTAAGTAGGCGGGAGAAATGCAGATGTCACGATAAAAAGAACATACCGCAAATGCCTAAAGTTATTCTCACAGCGCCATGCGCAGGAAGTTACCATCCAAGCACATGTCGGAACAAGGTAATCTCCAATTCAATACATTTCTTCTACCAACCTCAGAGGGATTCGAGGAATTGCAAGAGGTACATATAGGTCTCCCCACCTTCTGTTCATTCGGCTTGACAGATGAGGCGAAAACCCAATGGGAGAGAAGCTAAAGAGTGTCGAGTCCAAAGACCCAGTCAACGAAACGGTAAAAACTTTTCAAAGCTACATTCCATCAAGGGGTTGAACGAAAACACAGATGCCATGGTCACAGCGACGACAGCAGGCAGTCAAGTGCTTGACTATATGTGACCAAGGCCAGGGGTCCAGGCGTAGTCAATAAGGCAGGAGAGAAAATGCATCATGCTGCAATTGACGCTCGAAGCAGCAAGAGATGCCTCATGGTACGATTTGTGTGCCTATCATGAGGCGCACCCACCGAGACATGTGGAGAAATCTGGCATCTCACACTCCGTGCGCGTGCGACAAATCCGAGGGATTCAAGTTGTAGAAAAATAAACCAGTGAATATGCGTTACATAATACATTGGGCTATTCCCCCAGTCATCAGAGCCATGACTAGGAGGAGAACAACGAAAAAATGCGAGGAATCATGGTGATGATCGTGTTTGGGAAGGCAGGATGTTAATATGTTGTCGTACCAGATGGGTATGAGTGACAGCTACGACCTGGCCGCCAAACGTACTGAGGTTTGTGTAGTTAATAGCGACGAGCTCGCTACCGGGTGAAGGTGAAGCCGTGATCGATTAGCCTCCGCGTGGTTGCCATCCATCCGTAAGTTGCGGTTGTGTCGTGTACATCCAACGCAATCTCGGATCCTATCCCTCCTGCTGATTCCGTTGCTGGCCCTAGGTGTTTATCAAGATTGAACGAAGCACAGACTCCTCCTGGCGCTCTAGTCTAGGCCTGCGGCCTAGGAATGATGAACGTGGAGTTAAGAAAAATAGTGAAAGTTGGAAAGGCGGTGTCAGACTGACCTTTGGCTCGGAAGGAACTTCACATGAGCAGTGCAGCCTGAGTGCACTACTGTAGTCCTTTCCGTACGACTGAAAATGGGATCGGTTTCCGGCGTTTTCTGAACAAAAAAAAAATTGTGCGCTCCAATACGCCGTTTCCAACAGCTGTAAGGAGTGGTGAGGGGCGAAGATTTAGTTTGACTCGAGGAGCACAGGAATCACAGCACCGAATCCACGAAAGCAGGACTTATTCTCACTCAAGTCGGTGAGTCGGTGACTCGTAAGTTGACTCATCGATTTGTTTTTTTTGCGCAATAACATATCAGGAAATTTAAAAAATAAAATTGGAAAAATTAGCTGGGTCACGTTACTAGATAAGCGCTGATCTGATTGGTGATTGGGGCCCACGTAATAATCACATAACGGAACCGACACCGTCATGCTCTA
>QFFA01004581.1:0-12803 GCA_003316565.1 Russula foetens | reverse complement strand
AAAAGTAAAATAATTTGGATCAAGGAGTGCCAAGTTGGCCCAAGTGTGCTCAAGTGACGACAAGTCTCAGCAAGAGACAAGGTGTTTTACTGATGTGTACCGGTAGTAGGGGGCTTAGCTCAGCTGTATTGTATCTAGGGGTGCAACAGTATATTGAGGATGTTGACAATCTGGTTGCACACAAGCTCAACAGTTTCTTCACCTTGTTTGCATGTCGCAGGTGCTGACACCACCATATTTTGGACTATTTTCATGTTACATAATCTGTTGCGAACTTACTACTGTTTGCTGAGTAGAGAGTAAAGCGACTTGGGCTTGAAGTCGGAGGTGACTGTACCAAAGGCAAAGTAGCGATAGATGGGCGAGGAGGAGCGAGAGGGCAATCCGGAGGTGAAACTCCAGAGTGAAGATGGGGGGAAGACAAGAGAATAGTCTGGGGACTATTCGCTACAATTCACAGGTCTTATATACTAATACAGGGGGGTCCGTGCGCTACTTAAGGGTAGGTCAATCAATGGACTGTGGGTACGAATCTAACCATATATGGTACAAGGTGATCAGTCAGCTGTATGTCGGAGTCTAGAAGTACATGACTCATTCTGCTGCGCAATGGCGTGATTGCTGCGCGGATGAGTAAGGCTGCTGCGCGATGCTGTGCAGCCGCGTAAGCCCTTCTGATTGGGCCGGGGATCTCGGGGTTGACTTGGTCATTCCGATTGTCTTCCAGACATCGGTAACAGGATGGACTGCTTTTCCGAAGCGGTCCGTTGGCGCCATCCAGACCACGTGTCCATGAGGGGTGCGTGACTGGACTTGGGCACGTGACACATCACGTGATCTCGAAAGTGCGGAGGGGTCACATGACCAATTTCGTGATGTGGTCACATGAGGTTTCCCAGGATCACGTGACCCCAGGTTCGACTTCAACGCTTGACTATAGCTTGGCTTTAGGGGCGGGACTTGTGGACTTAGAGGTATCGCTAGCGATCCCCTCTTTAGCTTGGGTGTTACAGGAGGCGGGTGTGTCACAGGTTCTTGTGCACGTGCTTGTGCGGTAGTCACGATCGTGGCCGAAGGCCGCGGTCGCGACAGTATCCCCTCTTTAGGCTTCCCTTGCGCCTGCAAGGTTTGAGTTCGTACTAATCGTGTTTTGAAATCTTGTAACAACTCTTGGGCATGTGTTAGTTCTTTGGCAGGGAGCCAAGAGTTCTCAGAGTCGGGGTAGCCTTTCTACTTGACTAGATATTGTGTGCTTTTCTTATTTCGTGTAGGCCGTGCCACAAGTATTTTTTCTATCTCATAGTGTCCTTCTTCTCCGCTAACAATTTCGGGCGGTGGTCGTATAAAGTTAGGGCCATGTGCTGCAGTTTCAACATATGGCTTCAGGAGGGAGTTGTGAAATACTGGGTGTATCTTCATCATCGGAGGTAGCTCTAGTTTGCAGTTAGTGTTACGACCCTTTCGACTTATCTTTACTTATCCGTTTCCGCGACTTAAATAACTTGTTTATTATTTGTACTACCAGATCATGTGTTTATCACGTTGTTGATCACCTGATTTTGTCACATGATACATACTGAACATTGTCGTTATCTAGATAGTTAGCACTTGCTTAACGCGCAGTTATGACTTACAAAGCCTTTTTACCTATTTTAGTAATTAGCTTTCACATGCTCTTTCCCTAGTCATGTCGACTCATACTCTGTACTCGTCGACTCACGCGTTACTCATTTCTTAACTGCAGACAGTAATCTCTTCAGATTCTTATACATTAGCTTACTGAGTACTTACAAACCCATTACTACGGCTTACAGACCATTACTTAGCCGGTAGCGTACATAATCATGTAGCTCATGTATATAAGGCCTCTCTGAACGTCCTTAAGACTTCAGACTTGGTCTTTTCTTCTTGTGAATCTAGGACCTTAAACTCCTTAGGGCGAATCCCCAGTTCCCTAAGCCTTCCTACTTTCCACTTTTGCTCTAAGCATAAGCTTTAGAGTCTGATAAACGATCTAGCTCCGTATTGAGTTAGCTTTGTGCAGACGTTACTTGCACTACTCTTATATTCTCTAAACGCTTAGTAATCGGCTCAAGGCGAGCGATTACCTTATGCTAAGTCCAGGCGTAACAGTTAGTCGCAGTGGCCCATAGAACTTTAAAGGGGCCGTAACATCGTGGTGCGAGTTTAGCTTTAGGATGTGTGGTTTGGAGGTTTGTGGCTTCGAGTAAAACGAGGTCGTCTTTGTGGAATATGTGTGATGGTTCAGGGGGCTTTCCCTTGCACATTTCATTAGCTGCGAGTATTAGAGCCACTGTAACTTCTTTGCGTATTTGCTCCAAGTATTGTATGTGTTCATCAATGCTTTGTAGTCTGGTCTGCAAGTATAGTGGTGGTTTAAAGGTGGGTTGGAACCCATACCAGACTTTGAAGGGTGATTTATGGGTGCTGCGGTGTGGATGAGTGTTGTGCGCGAATTCAATAATGGGGAGTAAGTCTGCCCAGTTATCCTGCTGAAAGTTTCCACATATGCGAAGGTATTGCTCGATTTCTTGGTTAACTCGTTCGGATTCTCCGTCGGTCTGTGGGTGGAATGCTGTTGAGAGTCTTTGTTCAATTCCTAATTTTCGCCATAGTTCGCGCGTTACTTGTGCTGCAAATTGAGGACCTCTGTCTGAGATGATTGCTAGTGGGAAACCCATACGTTTCCATACATTGTCAATGAGGAGTTGGCTAGTTTGCTCCGTGGTGATTGTCTTGTGACAAGGCGATAGAATTATTGCTTTGCTATGACGGTCTACAACCGTGAGGATGCTGTCATATCCTTTCGAAGTGGGGAGGTCTGTTATGAAGTCCATAGTGATGGTTTCCCAAACTCCTGTCGGGATTTCATTTGGTTTGAGTGGTATTTTGACTGGGGGACGTATTTTCATTGTTTGGCAGGTGGCACATCCTTTGACGAAGTTCTTTACATATTCTGTGATTCCTGGCCACCAATATTCTCTTGTGATTAGTTCAATAGTCTTCCATCCTCCGGGGTGTCCTAGTAGGTCATTGTGAAAGGTTTGTACAACTTTGCGTTTAAGGTCGCCATTATTAGGGACGTAGATGAGTCCCTTATTCAAAATCAGGCCCTCTTCGTAGTTCCAATCTTGTAGTCCTTTTGTTATGCTTCGTGGTCCACTAATTAGGATTTCTTTGAGCAATTGTCCTGTAAGACAATCCGCTTTAATGGCTTCCTGGATCGCTGTCTTTAATTCTGTATTAATCGTCATTGGAATTGCTGTGGTATGCAAGGCTTGAATTCGAAATTTATCCGGGGTAAGCAAGATTTTTTCTGCATTATTGGATGCTATCCCCTCTTTATAGTCTGGCTGCCATGACAGAGCATCAGCTTTGTTTGTTTTCCCCGGCTTTGGGATGATTTCGTAGTTAAAGTCACTGAGGAAGAGCGACCATCGGGCTTGGTGGCATGTCAAAGTTTGCTTGGTCGTGAAATACTTGAGATTTGCATGGTCTGAAAAAATCTTTGTTTTGTGAGGGCTACCCTGTAGGTAGTGGCGGAAGTGCTTCAGTGCGTGGATAATCGCTAGTAGTTCTTTATCGTGGATTTCATAGTTTCGCTCGGCAGGTTGCAGCGATTTCGAGTAGTAGGCAACTGGATGTGAACGACCTAGTGTATCGTTTTGTTCAAGTATTGCTCCCGTGGCATAATCACTTGCATCTGTAATAAGAGTGAAAGGACGATTGTAATCGGGGAGTGCAAGGACTGGGGAAGTGGTCAAAACATGTTGTAACGCGACAAAGGCTTGTTCGCAAGAGGATGTCCAATTCCAAGGCATTGTCTTCTTGGTTAAATCGAATAATGGACGTGCTAGAGTTGAATAATCTTGTACGAAGCGGCGGTAGAAGTTGCAAAAGCCTAGGAATTTCTGTATGTCTTTAACTGTCCTAGGGCGTGGCCAATCTGCAATGGCTTTTAACTTGACCGGGTCCATGCGTAGTTCTCCTTCAGAGATGATAAGTCCAAGGTATTCAACCGATCGTTGGTTGAAAGAGCATTTTGAGGGTCGTAAGTAGAGGTCAAGTTCTTGAAGGCGTTTGAGAACGCGATGTGTCCACATTTTTAGTTCATTCAAAGTGGACGCAAAGATCATAATATCGTCGAGATAGACGATAACATGTCCTAAGGCAATGAGGTCGGCGAGCCTCGTGTCCATGAATGTCTGAAAGGTTGCTGGGGCATTACAGAGTCCAAAGGTCATTACCTTGGACTCGTAGAGACCGAGAGGGGTCTTGAAGGCGGTTTTCCATTCATCGCCTTCTCGTATCCATATGTTGTTGTATCCCTATCGAACGTCCAACTTGGTAAAGTATCGCGCACCGAGTAGCTTGTCAACAAGTTCTGGAATAAGAGGGATAGGTGCCGCGTTTTTCTTAGTGATTTCATTGAGAGGACGGTAGTCTTGTACAGGTCGTAGTTTGCCATCCTTCTTATCTATAAAGAAGAAGGGGCATGCAAAAGGGGATTCGGATCGTTGTAGAGTGCCATTCTTTAGGCCTGTGTCGATGTATTCTTTTAATGCCTTCATTTCTGGCGGGGTGAGTCTGTAAACTCCTGTCTTGCGCATCTGCGTATTCGGTAGAAGGTCTATCTTGTGATCCCATGGCTGGTGTTGAGGCAGTCGCTGTGATTCCTCATCCGAAAAGACCTTGGAGTATTGCCGGAATTTCTGTGGAATTTCCACAAGTTGTATCTTTTGTGACATAGCTAGCGCAGTTGAAACTGTAGTTCGTCCAATAACAGGTCCATTCAGAGGAGCCGTGGAGGCTGTAGTGTGTCCTATCGTGGGTCCTAGGTATTTCTCGTGGTGTGCGTGTAGATTGAATGTGTCCGTGTTACCATTCAATAGATCATAGTAGTCGAGTGTTGCCGTGTTTCCACTCGCTGTCATAGAGTAGTCAAGTGTGTCCATGTTTCCACTTGCTAGATCCCAGTAGTCATCAATGTGTTCTTCCCATATATCTGTGGGGAGCATAGAGGCAATGCGTGGCGAAGGATTAGGACTGTTGTCCTCATAGCATTGCGGTGGGCAACGGTCTAGACTGAGCGCATTTTTTGCCCAATTGATATTAGGATTGTGTTTCTTTAACCAATCTGTGCCTAGTAGCATGTCGTGATTCCCCATGTTGGTGACAAAAAACTGGAGTTGTTCCGTATGTCGCGGACCCATATTCATCTGTAGTCGCGCAATGTAGTTTATTGCGCCTTGGGAGTTGATAGTTCCATCAACATTTCTTGGATACACCGGGGAGGTAAGCTTGTAAAGCGGTAGTTTGTGTTTGACAACAAAGGCAGAATTGCAGAAGAGGCCTTCAGTGCCACTATCGAGGAGTGCGCGAGCATCGATTTGCTTCCCCTTACATACAATTCGGACTGGGATGCGAATAGAAGGTACGCGTGTATTCTGAATCGTACGTACATTTACAAGGGGTGTTGCAGAAACCGTCTGACCCAAAGCGACGGTATTGATAGTACAGTATTGGGGAAGTGGTACATCTCTCGCTGACGATGCGACAGGAGAGGAAACTAAAAAGACGCAGAGTCAATTTCCATATCGACTATATCAGAGGTTTGCATAGTTGCGACTTGGAGTCCAGACATTGACTCCACTAGGTCGCCTTGGGGTACTTGATTTTCACTTGTTTCCAACTGACGGACAGGAGGATTGGGACGACGATTTGGTGGCTTAGTGCATTGAGCCGCGAAATGTCTTTCTTCATTGCAGTAGAGGCAATGATTTTCTTTAAGACGACGAGCTCGTTCTTCAGGAGTAAGGCGTCCGCGTCCTCTGCGGTTGGTGCCGCGTCCGCGGCCACGGCCTCTAGTGGTATTAGCTGCAATCTCCGTGGTATTTCCGTCAGGATTAATAGATAGTTCGTGGATCGATGTGCCTCGGCCCCGCCGGTTGAATGATCCATGGGAGGGTCGGTTTAATCCTCCTCCGTATACGTGGTAGTTTCTATCAATTTCTTGTGTCTTTTCCACGAGGGTTGGCAAAGTGTCGGGCTGAGGAGTGACCATAAGGAGCTTCTGGTTCAAACCTTGGTTCAGGTTTTTCCTGAAGGCGAACATCTTGGATGTTTCATCTACATCTGCATCTGCTGCATATGTGCTCCATTCTTGGTACCAGGAATTGAAATCCCGGTTTCCCATAGGCGTAGAGTGCATTTTACTGATGGCCTCCACTTTGAGCTGTGGGGGAATGAACTGTTCTTTAAATGCATCTCGGAATTGTGCCCAGGTACCCCAATTTTTAGGGGTGACTGCGAGAGCTGCTTTCATTCGTTTGGCAGCCCAATCTCCAGCGCGGGTGCCAATTTGGAAGTAGCCAAGGGCTGATGCTACTCTTTTGTTAACTGTATCATATGCGTCTTCATTAATGGCATAGTAATTGTCTAAAGCATGCCAAAAGGATTGTGCTTTGGATGCTGAACCATCAAATGGTGCTGGGGGTGTCCCAATTGGACGTGGTAAGGCGTTGCCCTGCTGCTGTCCTGCCATGGGTGGTAGTGTGGGTGGACGACCCGGTGGTGGTTGTGGTGCTGGTACAAAAACTGGGGTTCGTGGACGAACTGGTGGTGGGGTAGGAACTCTGGGTGGTTGACTAGGTACTGTCACGAACTTACTACTTGTTGAGCAGTAGAGAGCTGAGCGACTTGAGCTTGAAGGCGGAGGTGACCGTACCAAAGGCAGAATAGGGAGATGTAGGCGAAGAGGAGCGAAAGGGCAATCCGGAGTTGAAGCTCCAGAGTAGATGATGGGGGGAAGACAAGAGAATAGTCTGGGGACTATTCGCTACAATTCACAGGTCTTATATACTAATACAGGGGGGTCCGTGCGCTACTTAAGGGTAGGTCAATCAACGGACTGCGGGTACGAATCTAACCATATATGGTACAAGGTGATCAGTCAGCTGTATGTCGGAGTCTAGAAGTACATGACTCATCCTGCTGCACAATGGCGTGATTGCTGCGCAGATGAGTAAGGCTGCTGCGCAAAGCTGTGCGCTGAGTAAGACCCTTCTGATTGGGTCGGGGTTCTCGGAGTTGACTTGGTCTTTCCGACTGTCTTCCAGACGTCGGTTACAGGGCGGACCGCTTTCCCGAAGCGGGCCGTTCGCGCCATCCGGACCGCTTGTCCGCTAGGGGCGCGTGACTGGACTTGGGCACGTGACACATCACGTGACCTTGAAAGTACGGAGGGGTCACGTGACTGGTCACGGGGTCTGGTCACATGAGTTTTCCCATGATCACGTGACCCCGGGTTTATCTTCAACGCTTGACTGTAGCTTAGCTTTAGGGGCGGGACTTGTGGACTTAGAGGCATCGCTAGCGATCCCCTCTTTAGCTTGGGTGTCACGGGGGGCGAGTGCGTAACGGGTGCTTGCACGCGTGCTTGTGTGGTAGTCACGATCGCGGCCGAAGGCCGCGGTCGCGACAGGTACTGGGGCTCGAGATGAACTAGCGGCAGTAGTTCCAGGAACTGTGGAGGATGAAGTCGCTCTTGTTCCCCATGTAATAGGTTGCTTTCCCTTGGATGCCAGTGGTGTGGCGGTCTGGGTGATTTCCTCGGTAGGAGGTTGGGTTCTAGTAGGAAGCAGACTTGCTTCTCGACTAGGTGCGGGGCTGGGTTCTCGAAGTTCTTGTAATCTTTCTGTGGCTCCTGCAATCGTCGACTCAGCTTTCTCCAGTAACGCTGTAACTTTGGCAGTATCGCCTTCTTCGTCTGAGTCAGGTTCCGGGGTGTAATTAGCTGACAGGTGTTTCGACTTTGTGAAATCGACTGCCCAATTGTTGAGGTATTTCCAATAACCACCTTTGGCCCACTTGACCGCTTTTCCGTTGAAGAGGGCAGTTCCTTTATGGGGATTAAGTTCGCTGAGTTGTTCAAAGTGTGGGTAGGAAAGAAGGAATTCTTTTCCTTCAATGAGTTTGTTGGTGTAGTTGGATCTCCAAAGTTTTCCTGGTTGACCGTAGATGACTTGGTCGTTCCACCAGGCAAAGATGATCCGTTCTGTTTCGTATAATGTAATGAACCAGTCTTTAAAGCAGGCGTAGTGTCACGACTTGCTTCCCCCCCCCTTACATTTACTCTCTTACTTTTCCATTTCTCTCTTTCACCTGTCGCTCTCGTGTCCCGCTGCGCCCTCAACATGTTGTCTGCACGTTCTGTACCTTAGGGCTGCTTATCTCTGACTCGATCACCATGCGCTGCGTGCATGCCCTTATCTCTGACTCGTCCGCCTCATGTTTACCTTGAGGCCTCATGTATATAAGCACGTGCGTTTCATAGGACGAGCTCTAAGCTCGTTCTCTTGTGGAATACAGACGTTTCGTCTCTTCTCGAGTGAACCAAACCTTCAAGAATCTAAGGACACCTCCGGGACGTTGCTTAGCGAATCCATCCACTGTCTTCGAGTCGCAATAAGTACTCGCTCGTGCCCATTCCAGGCCCTCACTCGCACATGCCTGCTACCCCAGAAGTCAAGCCCGACTACCGATTCTGCCAGTACCTCTCCCCCGCCGTAGCACACGACAATGGACCTTGCGACTGCCTTATCAAAGGACTCCGCAAATAGACCCCGATCGACGACTTGTTCTGACACGGTGATCTGACCGTGACATGTAGACGTAGGCGTGGTCTTCGGGAGTAGGTTGAATTCGAGTTGGGTAATCTGCTTTAAGATCTTCCCAATCGTCACTCATATGTAAGTGAGACGGTAGCCAGTGTTATCCCAGTTAAAGCGAACTGAGTAGGCAGGGCACAGGTAAACGTGATTTCAGTCTGCGAGGTCTTGCACAAGGATACGGTATTCTTCGCGTACGTCGTCTGGGGTGATGGTGACTCTGTATTTCCACACGAGTCCTTGGAGTATCCCTGGAGTAGGGCAGAGTTCAAGGAGTTCGTTTAGTCGGTGGTTAAATTCTACTCGTGGGCTTCATCCTAGTAGGAAACTGCAGTGGTTTAATAATGCTCGGCTTTCAGCCTTGGTTCGAGTAGGAATTTGTAGTGCGAGGTAGGTTTTTTCCGGAAGAGAAACTTGTGAAACTCGGTTGTGAAGTTCTTCGGTTCTAGAGCTGGACTGACTAAAGGTATTCAATAGTGGGGAAGGTACCGGGGGTGGGTTATTCAAGGAAGGGAAGACGGGTTCGTCGTCTGGTTCTGTGAAGGGTAACTGGATTTGGGGGATTCGTGAAGTAACTGGTGGGGAAGGATCCTGGTTGGCCAGACGTCTGAGGAGGAAGGGATTGTTTCTGCGGTCGACAACTGGTATTGCTGGGGCTGATTGTTCTCGTTCGTGGTTTCTGTTGGAACGTCTTCCTCTGCGTGTGGTTCTGTGGGAGGTTGCCAGTTTGCTAGGCCTTCAAGGTCTAGGCGTAATTGGTTTACTCGTCTTTCCGCACCTACAGTGGCTCAAAAAACTGTCCCAATGTTTTGCTATTTTGGAATGATTGACTTGCCATAAATCAAATAAATTATATAATATTTTGCAAATAATATATATTATAGTTTAGCATCTTAGCTTTCGGAAATGCCCGGAATCATGTGATCCAGATCAGAACTGATGTAGTAATCAGCAAAATAAAATGCTCTATCATTGGGACAGTTTTTTGACCCTCTATTATTTTCACAATATCTTCTTTTTATTGACCTGAATCATCTCAAGATCAAGTATTGATCAAGTCCAAAGGTGATAAACAAGGTCATGTGACTTTGTTTATACAAGTTTGATATCTTGAAATCACTTCAACTATCTTTTTTGCTTCTTACTACCACTATGTATCCTATCTCCTCTGCTTAGTACTCTACCACATCTCTCCTCTTCATAAACACTATTTGTCTGTAGAATCCAGTCTAGAACTGGTATAGGGAAGTCTTCTATTGGTAGAATCAAGAAAGAAGCAGACATGGACAAGGAAAACAATAAAAGGAGTCACCCTTTTAAACTTTTACCTTATAAATAAACAATCTATTCTTTACCAAATTACTACTAGAAAGCTTGACAATGTTATTCAAGCTTTCTATTTCATCAACAGCATCCTCCTAACCCTATCTCAGCCCAAACAGTCAGGAATGTCCTCAAAGAGAATAGGGTTTTCTGTTATCAAGAAGAAGCACCCTCTTCTCAAGTTGCATTATTGAGAAGATTATCTTACATGCCAAATACTATAAAAACTGGACAGTAGAGGATTGGAAAAGGGCCCTGTAGTCAGGTAAGAACAAGATCAACAAGATTAGGTCAGATAGAAGGGTCTATATCTAGATAGAAAGGGGTTTACCCCTTTTAGCCCATACTACTACCCCAACTATCAAGCATATAGAGGGGAATAATCTTATAGTATAGGGCTGTATGGGCTAGAATTGGGTTGGGATGTTCATAGAGGTTCAGAAGGCCATGGATATATAGCAAAACTATAATATCTTAGATGATAGAGTGATAGAAAGCTTCAAGAAGCTAGAGATACTAGAGGGAGAAATATTATTTTAGCAGGATAATAACCCTAAATATATCCCCAAATGGACTTTTCAGTAGTTTGAAGACAATAACACCCAATCTTCTGACATTAACCCTATTGAGTACCTTTGGGTGCATCTCAAAAGGGCTTTGTAGAAGAATCTATTTTACCCAAGGAAATGCATAAGTTATAGGATAGAGTGGGAGTAGAATGGAATGAGATTGTAATAGAAATATGCCTAAGCCTTATATAAAGTATGCCTAGAAGAATTAAAGCAGTTAATAGGACTAATAGGGGTCATACAAGGTACTAATTGTACATCTACTATATATAAAATAGAGGGTCAAAAAACTGTCCCAATGATAGAGCATTTTATTTTGCTGATTGCTATATCAGTTCAGATCTGAATCACGGGATTTTGGGAATTTCCGAAAGCTAAGATGCTAAACTATAATATATAATATTTGCAAAATATTACATAGTTTATTTGATTTATGGCAAGTCAATCATTCCAAAATAGCAAAACATTGGGACAGTTTTTTGAGCCACTGTAGGCGAATTATCCGGAGTACTGCTTCTTCTAGGAAGTGAAGTCTGCTTCCGATAATGAAGATGAGGAGGTATAGGATTATAATCAAGGCTAGAATGGCATAGTTCAGGTTATCCAGGTTATCCTATTCTGTTGTAATGTAGTCCTGGGATTGGCTCTTTATGATCCCTAGGATGCCAAAGTTCAATGTAAGGAGGAGTGGGGGGAGTATCTGGGTGGTAAAGTATACAACGGCAAAGATCTATGCCGCAACCGCAAAAGTCAAAGGATGGGGGAGTAAGGGCTCTGGCGTCTAAGTATTCTTGGGTAGAGGATGAGGGTGAAGAGGCTGGTAAGTCCACGATAAGATCCTCTAGTTCAGCAATAACCGCTTCAGCAGAGTCCACTTCAGTACTATCCACCGAGTTCTAGTAGTTGGCGTTGATTTTGAAGTCGTTGCGTATCAAGAGGATACTAGCGAGTCGGCATGTGTATTCTTCTTCGCAACCCCAAGCGTTGGGCACAGCGATTGGGTAATAGAAAGCGACGGGGTCGACGAGGGCTACCTCAGAGTTTAGTCTAGTAACACTCCAAAGTTGATCTGACCACTTATAAGTATATTCTTTTCCCAAAGTGCCAATGAGTTCGGTGCCCAGTTGGGTGGTCTGTAGGCGGACTTTGTTGAAATCGATCTTGATTTCGGTTTCCGAGAGGTGAAAGCTGGAAAGAAATCGAATTCGATTTCCTTGGAGGATTGCTTGCGTGATTTCCTGGGTTTTGGCTGGTATGTAGTAGTGCCAAAAGAAGGTTTCGTCCGAGGAGATGGTGAGGTAATTGACAATTGTTTGGTCGAGCGTATATGTGGGATGGGCAGCCCAATAAATCCGTGTTTCCCAAGCAAGATTTACTAAGGTGGGAAGATGGAAGTCAATAAGGTTATAGAACCTAGTGGGAGCAAGGGCTCGACCAAAAGGCAGGAAGTCGAGGAGGGCCTTAGTGACGAAATTGAGTTCACTCCAATGAGTGACGTGGACTTGTTCCCTTAGATCTACAAAAAGGGAATGCATTTCAAAATTTCTTTCTTCACTTATTTGCGACACTTGATTTGTTCAAAAAAAAATAAGAACTTCTTTTATTTGAACAACTTGAAAAGGAAAACCTTACTACTAAAAAAGGAGGGTTTCAAAGGGGTAACTCCGCAGAGGGAGGCGAAAGGTGAAGAATGGGGTTAACTGGAAGACGAGGAAGGGGGCAAAAACGAGCTAGACCTGGCTTGTGGTAGAGTACGTCTTCAATCTGAGTTTGCCGGTTAACAACAAAAAGTCCTTGGGGCATGAAATGAAGATGCCCGGCGACTGTAACGGAACGTCCGTCCAAGAAATCGTATGCAACAAGGGGCACTAGTACGCCCTCAAAATGTCGGAGCCAAGACGAAGGGAATTGTCCAAAAAGAAACTTCAAGGAGTCCACAAAAGAAGTTTCTATATAGCCGAAATAAAAAAAGAGAGATGGGGGGTGAAGTCCAACCTTGGCGCAAATGGTAACAGATGGTAAAAAGTTAGAGGTGGCGAGACGAACGTCGTGGTACACGAGTCCGTGGAACAGAGTAACAAAGTGAGGCGACGCGTATTCTAGGTCTTGGACCCGAGGGAGGTTAGTAAACTGGTCCGGGTTGACTAACTCAGCTTGTGGAACCCAGATTTTTTCTCCCCTCTTGTAAAGAACCGAGTAAATGTGCGGGTGACGATTGACC
>QFFA01004579.1:5549-16792 GCA_003316565.1 Russula foetens | reverse complement strand
ATCTCTCTCCGGCAGTAGCCCACGACAACGGACCCTGTGACTGTCTCACGAAGGGACTCCAGAAATAGACCTCGAAACGACGACTTGTTCTGACACGGTGATCTGACCGTGACAAACAGTGCTGTTTCGAGGACATTTTACATTTCAAGCCGCAACTTTTTGCCTTTTGTACTTTGCTGCGGACTCCTTTTGACCCCCTTCCTTACCTTTTGCCTCCTCCTATGAAGTTACCCCTTTGAAACCTTTTTTTTAGTAGTAAGGTTTCTTCAAATTGTTCAAAATAAAGAAGTTTCTCATTTAATTTTGAACAAACCAAGTGTTGCAAATAAGTGAAGAAAGAATTTTTGCAGGAATCTCCCTCCTAGTGGATCTAAGAGAACAAGTCCATATCACTCATTGGAGTGAAATTAATTCCGTCACTAAAGCCCTCCTCGACTTCTTACCTTTTGGTCGAGCCCTAGCTCCCACTAGGTTTTATAACCTCGTCGACTTCCATCTCCCCACTCTAGTAAACCTTGCTAGGGAAACTCACATCTATTGGGCTGTCAATCCCACTCGTACCCTCGATCAAACCTTAGTCAATTCCATCACCCTTTCCTCGGATGAAACTTTCTTTTGGCACTATTATGTACCAGCCAAAACCCAGGAAATCACGCAAGCCATCCTCCAGGGAAATCGAATTCGATTTCTTTCCCAATTTCATCTCTCGGAAACCGAAATCAGGATTGATTTCAACGAAATCCGTTTACAGACCACCCAATTGGGCACCGAACTCATTGGTACTTTGGGAAAAGAATACACATATAAGTGGTCAGATCAACTTTGGAGTGCTACTAGACTAAACTCTGAAGTAGCCCTCTGAAACATAGACAGATAGTCCACGCGTGAGTTCAATAAAAGGAAGGTAACCAAGTCGCGTTCCAAAGATCCAAGAACGCGCGAGGTGATCGCTAGGGTTAGGGAGAGAGAGAGAGTGTGTGTGTGTGTGTGGAATGGCTCTGCACGAGCCACTTGAACGATGCTGGATGGTGCTGGACGAGGGAACGGGGACGAGATGAGAATAAACGGGGGGAAACTGACACGACCGGTGGCACTTGTGGCCCTGCCCGGGAGACACTCTTGGCCTATCTGGCCTCGGTGCTGCGCGTGGATTTATATAACGGGTCTGGTAACTATAAACAGAATAGACTACTGATTGAGAATAAGAAAAAGCCTTGTTCTAGACTCCTGGGGATGAGCGCGCGACGATGAGGGTGAGGAACGCTTGAGGAATAGAGAGGCGGCGACCTGCCTTGTGGGGCAAGGTTGCGCGCTTGCGGTCCTGTAGCGTCGGGCGTGTCGGGTGAGGTTGAAATCGGTCGAATCCAGGCGTTCCGAGGGTACAACGCGTGCATACCTTACACCTCCCGGGGGGTTTAAATTTTGACCCTCCTGGGTCAACTCGTTTTCAGTGTTGTTTTGCTATCAAGGTCGTCCATTGGCGGTACAGAATGGGGTCCTCTGCCAGTGAATCTGGTGGGCACGGGGTCGAATAGGCCAGGGAGAGCGCATGTGATATCGTGCATGATGGTCGGGCGGTCTTGTACGACTTCGTAGTTGGGGTGGCAAGCATCAAACACGCTGGGGGCGGTTCTTCTGGCTTGTCCATCGGAGGGGCGACAATCGGGGGAACTTGAGTATGGACTTTGGGAAACGGCGTGTGGGCGTGCTCATTCTCGCGCTTGGGCTCATGCTCGTTTTTGCGTGTGGCGGTGCTCGGGATGGGTGCAGGTGGTGAGACATCAGCGTTGCCGCTGTCAATAATGTCATGGCGTTTGCTGTTGCTGTTGCTAGTGTTGACGGGGCTGGCAGCGTTGATGTTGGTGTTGCTTTTGCTGTTGAGGGTGTCAGCATCGGTGTCGATGGTGTCGAGATGTTGGGTGATTTTGGCGATGTCAGCACTGTTGTAGTTGCGGCTACTGGCGGCGTTGTCGGATGCGTTGGGGTTGCTGTTGACAAGACACGGGGTTGGCGGGGTGCGAGCGATGTCTTGAGTGTGGTCGATGTCAAGGTACTCTGCTAGGCATTGAGGAGAAAGGTAGAGTCGCACCGTGTTGGTGCATTTTGCATCGTCGTGATGAAGAATGACAGGAAGTTTGTTGGTTGGGTGCAGTGAAGTGACGTCGGGAACGGGGTTTGTGGGGGTGAACTCGAGGGCGGCCTTCGCGTCGAGGGCTATGGAGATGAACTTGTCATGGTAGCGGTCGAAGCTGGGATGGATGTCGACAGAGCAGGACGCGTCGTCATCGCTGGTGGTGGTGGTGGTATCGGCGCTGTCATTGCGCATTGAGTCGTCCTCCGAGTTGAGATTGTTGCTGCCCGGATCGTGCACAAAGTTGTGCTCACTGAAGTCGAGGCCTCCGGGGTCGAATGTGTGCTTGGGGTCATGTCCGCTGTTGTTGTTGCAATTGTTGTTGTTGTTATCGATGGTGCCGAGTTTGCTGCAGTCAACAATGTTGAGGTTGGGAGTGGGAACCGCATCGCTGCTGTGGTTGATATCACTGATGTCGCCGGTGTTGTTGCATGCTGTCTTGCCTTCGGTGCTGTTTTCAGGGTTGTTGTGGTCGATGTAATGAATTTCTGCTTGCTCTGGCTTCACGATCGGGTTCACATCGCTGTTTCTTGTGCTTGATATTTTGGCTTGTTCTTTTGCTCGGTGGGTATTGCTAATCGGTGTCTCTTGTTTCTCTTTGGTGGTTTCGGGTGGATCAAGCGATGTGATGGCGATTGACGAAGGCGGAGGTGGCATGAGTTCATAAACTTGGGGCAAGGGCGTAGATGGCTGAGGCGGTGGCTGTGGTGGCATGGTCGGAAACAGGGATTTGAGGCATGCGGACAGGGGCGATTGGTTTGCAGCTGGGATATGAGGGGAACTTGGTGACGAGGGTGATGGCAATGAGACTGGAACTTGACGGATTTGGATGGGCGACAGCAGGGCTTCGTGAATTGGGGACTGCGGTGGGGTTGACGACGAGACTGAGCTTGGGTGGCTTTGAACAGACAGCGGTGACACTTTGCGGACTGTGGGCGAAACTTGACTTTGTGAATTTTGTGCGGGCAGTGATGAAACTGAACTTGTGCAATTTTGAGTGGGCTGCAGGCTAGGTGAAGGCGATGACGATATGAGTGGTTTGGGGTCGAGAAGAGGCTCCGGCTTGGGTAGTACTTCAGCCAGCTGTGGGATAATGTGGATGCATCGCCTGTACATGGTGTGGTAGGCCTCATCGTGGGTGGACAAGTTCTTATTTTCTGCGACCGTGCTTGTCATCCATTGCACTGCCTGTTGCCAGCGGGCGGCTTCGGTTTTGACTTCGGTCTCGGCGTCAGCTTTGGCTGTCGGCAGGACTTCGTGGACTGGCGTGGACAGTGGTAGAAATAATGGCGATGGCTGGGGCGATGGCAAAGGCATGACTGAATGCGGGCAACTTTGAATGGGTGATGGTGGCACTTGTTGAATTGAGGGCCCAGGTGATGTCGATATGAGTGGTGTGGGGCACATGACCAGGAATGTCGGTCTCGCAGGTGGTAACGGTACCGGATTTGGCTGGCTTGAAGTAGGTGGTAGCGGTGATGACAAGACTGGACTTGCGCAGCTTCGGGTGGGTGATGGCAAAACTGGTGACAAGGGGGCTTGGCGAACTGGGGATGCGGGTGATTGCTGTGGTGCTGAAAATGCGGCTCTCGCCATCTCGAGAATGTCCTTGAGATCGAATGCTTGGCCTGTTGGTCGGTCAGGTCGTTTGGTGATAAGTTGTTTGTGTAGGGTTTGCTTGTCGTCCGGGTGAAAGTCGTGCCAGAAGATAGTATTGTGCTCCTCTTTGTTGATTTGGCCAGTGTCGACAAGGATTTTGGCAAGATTGATGAACCTGCAATGGTAGTTGTTGACGTTGGTTTCGTTGCCCATGCGCTTGTGGGCATACTTGTCAGCGAGGTCCACTAGTTTCTTTTTGGTGGAGGGGTTGACGTATTCTTTGCATAGTTCATCAGAGAAATTGTTCCAGTTGCAGTTGATGTATCCTTGACAGGTCATCCAAACATGGCGCTCGGATCGGACGATGTACCGAATGACCGTTTCTACTTTCTGCAGTTCGGAAAGACCACACCTATGTGCTAGTTCCTCGTATTCCTCCAGAAAGTCTTCGATCAGGTGTTCAATCTTGCTGGTGAAGTGTGGCGCGCGCTTGGATCATGCCAATGGCATGGTGGTGATTGGTCCTTTGTTGCTCATTGTGATTTAGCGGTGTCGGCGGGTTTGTGTGATGTCAAAGGAGATGAGTCGGATAAAACACCTGGGGGTCCCGATGCTGAGGTTGTGGGATTATGCACAAGATCACCAGAGATGACCAAGGGCAAAGAGATCAATCCGAAGATCTAAGAGTGAATGGGGAAAAGAGGGGGACGAGACAGGTATCTGATAGAAAGACACCTGCCTCACTGGGGCAGCCAATTGAAACGTAGACAGATAGTCCATGCGTGAGTTCAATAAAAGGAAGGTAACCAAGTCGCGTTCCAAAGATCCAAGAATGCACGAGGTAATCGCTGGGGTTAGGGAGAGAGAGTGTGTGTGTGTGTGTGTGTGGAATGGCTCCACGCGAGCCGCTTGAACGATGCTGGATGGTGCTGGACAAGGAAACAGGGACGAGATGAGAATAAACAGGGGGAAACTGACGCAACCGGTGGCACTCGTGGCCCTGCCCGGGAGACACTCTTGGCCTATCTGGCCTCGGTGCTGCGCGCGGATTTATATAACGGGTCTGGTAACTATAAACAGAATAGACTACTGATTGAGAATAAGAAAAAGCCTTGTTCTAGACTCCTGGGGATGAGCGTGCAACGATGAGGGTGAGGAACGCTTGAGGAATGGAGAGGCGGCGACCTGCCTTGTGGGGCAAGGTTGCGCGCTCGCGGTCCTGTGGCATCGGGCGTGTTGGGTGAGGTCGAAATCGGTTGAATCCAGGCATTCCAAGGGTACAACATGTGCATACCTTACACCTCGTCGATCCTATTGCCTTCTACTACCCAATCGCTGTACCAAATGCTTGGGGTCACGAAGAAGAATACAAACGCAAGCTCGCTAGTATCCTTTTGATATGCAACGACTTCGAAATCGATGCCAATTACTGGAACTCGGTGGATAGTACTGAAGTGGACACCGCCGAAGCGGTTATTGCTGAATTAGAGGATCTTATCACAGACTTACCAGCCTCTTCACCACAATCCTCTACCCAAGAATACTTAGATGCCAGAGCCCTTACTCCCCCATCCTTTGACTTTTGTGGTTGCGGCATAGATCTTTGCCATTGTATACTCTACCGCCTAGACACTCCCCCAACTCCTCCTTATATTGAACTTTGGCACCCTAGAGATCATCCAGCCCCAATCCCGGGACTACATTACAACAGAATAGGATAACCTGGATAACCTGAACTACATTACCCTAGCCTTCGTGGTAATCCTATACCTTATCGTCTTTATTATCGGATCTAGGCTTTACTTTCTAGAAGAAGCTGTATTAGTCCGACTACACCAAGCCGTTGAAGTTCGGACAAACTGGCTACCTCCTCCAGAGCTACCCGCAGAGGACGCCATGCCAATAGAAATCACGAGAGAAAACAATCAGCCCCAGCCATCCCAGTTGTAGACCGCAGGAACAACCCCTTCCTCCTCAGATGTCCAGTGAACCAGGATCCTTCCCCACCAGTTACTTCCCGAATTCCGCAGATCCAACTGCCCTTTATAGAACCAGACAACGAACCGGTCTTCCCCACCTTAAATAACCCACCTCCGGTACCTTCCCCGCTTTTGAATACCTTTAGTCGGTCCAGCTCAAGAACCGAAGAACTTCACAACTGCATTTCACAAGTTTCTCTTCTAGAGAAAACCTACCTCACATTACAAATTCCTACTCGGACCAAGGCTGAAAGCCGAGCATTATTGAACCATTGCCATTTCCTACTAGGACGAAGCCCACGAGTGGACTTTAATCACCAACTAAACGAACTCCTCGAACTCTGCCCTACACCGGGAATACTCCAAGGACTTGTGTGGAAATACCGAGTCACCATCACCCCAGACGATGTATGCGAAGAATACCACATCCTTGTGCAAGACCTCGCGGACCGGAATCACGTCTACCTGCGCCCAGCCTATTCCGTTCGTTTACCCAACTCGAATTCAACCTACTCCTGAAGACCACACCCACATCTACGCCTGTTTCAAAGACTGGTTTATATCCCTATACAAAACCGAGCAGATCATCTTTGCCTGGTGGAATGAGCAAGTCGTCTATAGCCAACCAGGGCAACCTTGGAGATCCAATTACACCAACAAGCTTATCGAGGGAAAGGAATTTATCCTTTCCTACCCACACCTAGAACAACTCAGCGAACTTAACCCCCATAAAGGAACTGCCCTCTTTGACGGAAAGGCAGTCAAGTGGGCCAAAGGTGGCTATTGGAAATATCTCAACAATTGGACAGTCGATTTTACAAAATCGAAACACCTGTCAGCTAGTTACACCCCAGAACCCGACTCAGACAAAGAAGGCGATACTGCCAAAGTTACAGCATTACTGGAAAAAGCTGAGTCAACGATCACAGGAGCCACAGAACGATTACAAGAACTTTGAGAACCTAGCCCCACACCCAGTCGAGAAGCGAGTCCGCTTCCTACTAGAACCCAACCTCCTACTGAGGAAATCACCCAGACTGCCACACCACCGGCATCCAAGGGAAAGCAACCCATTATGTGGGGAACAAGAGCTACTTCATCCTCCACAGTTCCTGGAACTACAGTCGCTAGTTCATCTCGAGCCCCAATACCTAGTCAACCACCCAGGGTTCCTACCCCACCACCAGTTCATTCACGAACCCCAGTTTTTGTACCAGTGCCACAACCACCACCGGGTTGCCCACCCACACCACCACCCATGGTACAACAGGGACAACAGCAGCAGGCTAATACCCCACCACATCCAATTGGGACACCACCGGAACCTTTCGATGGGTCAGCATCGAAGGCACAATCCTTTTGGCATGCCCTAGACAACTATTACGCCCTAAATGAGGACACCTTTACCACCGTTGCCAAAAGAGTAGCATCAGCCCTTGGCTACTTTAAGATCGGGACTTGCACCGGAAATTGGGCTGCTAAACGAATGGATGCAGCCCTGTGAGCTAACCCTCGAGATTGGGGAACTTGGACCCAGTTGAAAGACGACTTCAAGGCCCAGTTCATCCCTCCACAACTCAAGGTGGAGGCTATTAGCAAAATGCATGGAACTGCAATGGGAAATCGGGATTTCAACTCCTGGTATCAAGAATGGAGCACATATGCGGCAGACGCTGATGTAGATGAAACATCCAAAATGTTCACCTTCAGGAAAAACCTGAATCAAGGATTGAACCAGAAACTCCTTAATGTCACCCCCCAACCTGACACACTGGCCACTCTTGTAGACAAAACATGAGAAATTGATAAAAACTGGCAAGTGTTCGGAGGAGGATCAAGCTGTCCATCCCGAGGATCATTTAATCGGCGGGGCCGAGGCACATCAATCCACGAACTATCTATTGGTCCTGACAGAACCACCACAGAGATTGCGGCAAATACTACTCAAGGCCGTGGCCGTGGACGCGGTACAATCTGCAGAGGACGTGGACGCCTCACGCCTGAAAAAAGAGCTCACTGCCTTAAGGAAAATTGTTGCCTCTACTGCAACGAAGAAGGACATTTCGCAGCTCAATGTACCAAGCCACCAAACCGTCGTCCTAACCCTCTGGTCCGTCAATTAGAGACCATTAATGAAAATCAAGTACCCCAAGGCGACCTAGTAGAGTCAATGTCTGGACTCCAAGTCGCAACTATGCAAACCTCTGATATAGTTGATATGGAAATCGACTCTGCATCTTTTTAGATTCCTCTCCTGTCGCATCGTCAGTGAGAGATGTACCACTTCCCCAATACTGTACTATCAATACTGTCGCTTTGGGTCAGACGGTTTCTGCAAAACCCCTTGTAAATGTACATACGATTCGGAATACACGTGTACCTTCTATTCGCATTCCAGTCTGAATCATATGTAAAGGGAAGCAAATCGATGCTCGCACACTCCTGGACAGTGGTGCTGAAGGCCTCTTCTGCAATTCTGCCTTTGTTGTCAAACACAAGCTACCGCTTTACAAGCTTACCTCCCCGGTGTACCCAAGAAATGTTGATGGAACCATCAACTCCCAAGGCGCAATAAACTACATTGCGCGATTACAGATGAATATGGGTCCGCGACATACAGAACAACTCCAGTTTTTTGTCACCAACACGGGAAATCATGACATGCTACTAGGCACGGATTGGTTAAAGAAACACAATCCTAACATTAACTGGGCAAAGAATGCGCTCAGTCTAGACCATTGCCTGCTGCAATGCTATGAGGACAACAGTCCTAATCCTTCGCCAAGTATTGCCTCTATGCTCCCCACAGATGTATGGGAGGAACATATTGATGACTACTGGGATTTAGCAAGTGGAAACATGGATACACTTGACTACTCTATGACAGTGAGTGGAAACACAGCAACACTCGACTACTACGATCTATTGAATGGTAACACGGACACATTCAATCTACATGCACACCACAAGAAATATCTAGGGCCCACGATGGGACACACTACAGCCTCCACGGCTCCTTTGAATGGACCCGTTATTGGACGAACTACAGTTTCAACTGCGCTAGCTATGTCATAGAAGATACAACTTGCAGAGATTCCACAGGAATTCCAGCAATACTCCAAGGTTTTTTCAGACGAGGAATCACAGCGACTACCTCAACATCAGCCATGGGATCACAAGATAGACCTTCTACCAAATGCGCAGATGCGCAAGACAGGAGTTTACAGACTCACCCCGCCAGAAATGAAGGCATTAAAAGAATACATCAACACAGGCCTAAAGAATGGCACCCTACAAAGATCCAAATCCCCGTTCACATGCCCCTTCTTCTTTATAGACAAGAAGGATGGCAAACTACGACCCGTACAAGACTACTGTCCTCTCAATGAAATCACTAAGAAAAATGCGGCACCTATCCCTCTTATTCCAGAGCTTGTTGATAAGCTACTCGGTGCACGGTACTTTACCAAGTTGGACGTTCAATGGGGATACAACAACATATGGATATGGGAAGGCGATGAATGGAAAACTGCCTTCAAGACCCCTCTGGGTCTCTACAAGTCAAAGGTGATAACCTTTGGACTCTGCAATGCCCCAGCAACCTTTCAGACATTCATGGACACGAGACTTGCCAACCTCATTGCCTTAGGACACGTTATCATCTATCTTGACGATATTATGATCTTTGCATCCACTTTAAATAAACTAAAGATGTGGACACATCGCGTTCTCAAACACCTTCAAGAACTTGACCTCTATTTACGACCCTCGAAATGCTCTTTCAACCAACACTCGGTTGAATACCTGGGACTTATCATCTCTGAAGGAGAACTACACATGGACCTGGTCAAGTTAAAAGCCATTGCAGATTGGCCATGCCCTAGGACAGTTAAAGACATACAGAAATTCCTAGGCTTTTGCAACTTCTACCGCCGCTTTTTACAAGATTACTCGACTCTAGCACGTCCATTATTTGACTTAACCAAGAAGACAATGCCTTGGAATTGGACATCCTCTTGCGAACAAGCCTTTGTTGTGTTACAATGCGTTTTGACCACTTCTCCAGTCCTTGCACTCCCCGATTATGATCGCCCCTTCACTCTTATTACAGACGCAAGTGATTATGCCACGGGAGCAATACTAGAACAAAATGACGTGCTAGGTCATTCACATCCAGTTGCCTACTACTCGAAATCGCTACAGCCTGCCGAGTGAAACTACGAAATCCACGATAAGGAATTACTAGCTATTATTCACGCACTGAAGCACTTCCGCCACTACCTACAGGGTAGTCCTCACAAGACAAAAAAAATTTCAGACCATGTGAACCTCAAGTATTTCACAACTAAGCAAACTTTGACACGCCGCCAAGCCCGATGGTCGCTCTTCCTCAGTGATTTTGACTATGAAATCATCCCGAAACCCAGAAAAACGAACAAAGCTGATGCTCTGTCATGGCGGCCAGACTATAAAGAGGGGATAGCATCCGATAATGTGGAAAAAATCTTGCTTACCCCGGATAAATTTTGAATCCACACAATGTATACCACAGCAATTCTGATTACAATAAATACAGAATTAAAGACAGCGATCCAAGAGGCGATTAAAGCGGATCGTCTTACCGGCCAATTACTCAAAGAAATCCTCATTAGCAGCCCACGAAGTGTAACTAAGGGCCTACAAGATTGGAATTACGAAGAAGGCCTTATCTTGAACAAAGGACTCATCTATGTCCCTAATAATGGCGACCTCAAACGCAAAGTTGTACAGACCTTCCACAATGATCTACTAGGACACCCCGGAGAATGGAAAACCATTGAACTAATTACTAGAGAATATTGGTGGCCAGGAATCACAGAATATGTAAAGAACTACGTCAAAGGATGTGCCACCTGCCAAGCAACGAAAATACGTCCCCCAGTCAAAATACCACTCAAACCAAATGAAATCCCAACAGGAGTTTGGGAAACCATCACTATGGACTTCATTATAGACCTCCCCACTTTGAAAGGATACGACAGCATCCTCACAGTTGTAGACCGTCATAGCAAAGCAATAATTCTATCGCCTTGTCACAAGACAATCACCGCAGAACAAACAAGCCAACTCCTAATTGACAATGTATGGAAATGTACAGGTTTCCCACTAGCAATCATCTCGGACAGAGGTCCTCAATTTGCAGCACAAGTAACGCGCGAACTATGGAGAAAACTAGGAATTGAACAAAGACTCTCGACAGCATTCCACCCACAGACAGATGGAGAATCTGAACGAGTTAACCAGGAAATTGAGCAATACCTTCGCATATGTGGAAACTTTCAGCAGGATAATTGGGCAGACTTACTCCCCATCATTGAATTCGCGCACAATGCTCGTCCACACCGCAGCACCCATAAATCACCCTTCGAAGTCTGGTATGGGTTCCAACCCACCTTTAAACCACCGTTATACTTGCAGACCAGACTACAAAGCATCGATGAACGCATACAGTACCTAGAGCAAATATGCAAAGAAGTCTTTTTTTTTTTTTTTTT
>QFFA01004576.1:0-13300 GCA_003316565.1 Russula foetens | reverse complement strand
CACCTCGTTACCTCTAGATCCGAGGGCCTTTTGGCTCTTTCCAGAGGCCTTGGAAAACTATTCGGTCCTACTGGAGGGATTGAGAAATGGGGTTGGCGCCTGCTCACAGTCATGGAATTCGAGATGTCCCAGGTGACTGTCTTGGATACCCCAGTGGCACGATTAATGCTAGAACAAGGAACAGAGCATCACGAGCTTACCTTCCCAGATTTGACTCTCAAGCACGTGGCAACTCGAAACGCTCAGGTTACCCTGGAACAAATGTTCAAGGGTCTTGGCAGTGCCGCCGGCGAGAATTGCGTGTATGCCGTCGAATGGTTCACGGCAGTTGGCAAGAACAGGAGGGATGATAGAGGCGTGGCGGCACTTTGGCTAAGCTGCCGTCTGCTGGAAGGAATTGCGGGTTTCTCCACGAACGTTTCGGACGTCAACCCCATCGCCAGACGCTCAAATCGACTGACAAAGGCAGCACGGGATCTCTCAAGAAGCATTTCAGAGCTTTGGGAAGAGGCCGATGTTGATTTCGAACCGTTCGGTACTTCCCAGGAAGACGGGACGGAGAATATACCAATCATCGAGCATAAGCAGGGAATCGTTGTTTTGGATGAGTCCCTGCGCATTGGCCATGGCACATCCGCTACGCCTTCACGGAAAACATCCCAGCTAATACCCCATCGCATGGTTGCTTTGCAGTTATTGTCCGTTTCAGCAAGAGTCCTGCAGACGCGGTTTATGTCAACCCTCCTCTACACGTTGTATCCCATCCTACAATCCATCATCTCGCCGGTATCACAACTGTCCTATTCTGGTTTTACGGCCCTGAACATTGTGTCCTCCAGTCTCTCGTACGCTTCTCCAGCCAATTTGCTCCTCTCCAACTTCGACTACGTTCTTGATGCTGTCTCGCGCCGGCTCAGCCGACAACGACTGGATATTGATGCCATTAAGGTCCTTCTACTTGTCGTACGGCTCGTTGGACGTGACGTCATTCAAAAGGCTTCCGATATCGTCGAGGAATGTTTCGACAGACTGGACGAATACCACGGATATGATATCGTCGTTGATGGATTAATTGAGGTCCTATTGGAGGTTGTCAAAGTCGTCGAGGGCGATGAAGATTCCCACGTTGTTCGCGAAGAAGATACCGGTTATGCGATCGCGGTTCCCCCAGACGGCACACGTATGGACAGTTTCAAAAACTGGTTCGCGTCCAGGAATGATAGTGAAAGCTTTGAGGAAGACACAACTGATTATGGCCCAGCCCCACGGCGTCCATGGGGAGACACGGACGCAGCAGCCCCCGAAGAACCGAGCCCAGACAAGAAGCAGAAGCAAAGTGACACCGACGCACCTCAAATGACACCAACACAGGCTTTGTCGAAACAAATCGTGTCGAGGACAATCTACTTTCTAACTCACGAGTCTACGAACATTCGAGCAAAGATTCTTGCGCTCTTATCGTCAGCGGTGCCGATTTTGCCAGAGTCGGCCTTGCTGACGTCCATACATCAGGCGTGGCCCTTCATCCTCAACAGGCTTTCGGACCCTGAGCCTTTCGTCGTCACTGCTGCTGCAGGCCTTGTAGAGGCCTTGTCGATACACGTAGGCCCTTTCATGTATCGAAGGGTCTGGGACGATGTCTGGCCGCGCTTCAGAACAATGCTTCAGAAACTCGAGATCGCTGACTCGAAAAGTGCCTTGGCTCGACGAGGACCTGGGTCTGTTGGAACGGAGTCGGCGTACACCCAGTCACATAGATTATATCGGTCTATTCTCAAAACCATGACAGCATCGATGAGAGGGGTTCAAGTAAACGACAAGATCGCATGGGAAATGCTTGTGTACTTCAGGCGCTTTTTGCATAACCAATCCCACCAGGAACTCCAGGCATGTGCAACTCAACTATTTGTCGCAGCTGGGAAGAACAATGCAGACGCGGTGTGGCTCGTGCTCTTTTCCACGGCAGTCACTGGCAATAGCCCGATGTCATTTCTGCAGAAGGAGGTTTGGGATATCAAGAAGAACTCCGATGTCATTCTCAATCAGCTGTAACGACAGACAGTATTATATGTTTTATTGGACGTGCTTGTCTGTGTGTGATACTTACCACAATCAGCCTTCATCTGATCATCAAGTCTGCCGGTGCCTTCTGAGTACCACGCCAGCATCTTGGAAAACTTTTGCTGACGCATCGTCTCTGCCACGGGGGTCAGTGGAGGAGTACCACTTCTGAAGGATACTTACACTTTATAACTTAGGTTGTATACAACTTCCTTGACGCCTGTTTGCACAATCTTCACGGTACAGGTAAGACATGGACATCTGCAATTTCGTTCAGTGACGCATCGGAGCAGAACCTTTCGCGCTGACGTGTTGCAATAGAGCGTGGCCCCGCCGACTCGCTCTCTTCCAGCTTCCAGTAACGCATTTTCTTCAGCATGTAAGCACAGGCAACTTTCGTTTTCTCCCACACCGTTGCAACGCGCACATCCGCCTTCGTTGCAATTCGTAAGACCGAGAGGGGTCCCGTTATATCTGGAACGCGAGGGCCATGAAATAGAGATGGAAGGTAGAATGTAAATATTTACCCCGTAGCAACTATTCGCTTGTTACGGACCAAGATGGCGCCGACGCGACGTTTCATACAGTTGGATCTCATCGAGGCAAGAGAAGCCAAAGTCTGGATTGATATGTCATCTCCCAGATTACAGTCAAGAGTACCAAGCAAGCCCTACCATGAAGTAGGAATCCCAACTAGGCCTCAGGCGATCCGCATCTAGGAGGTTTATCTCGTCCAAGTGTGAATATAAAGCCCCAACGCTGTCGAAATTATTGACCACGTGTAAGGTGACATATTTCTGAAGGCTATGGAGGGGTGAAGAGTGTTCGACTTGGCCACTCTCCGCGATTCCATTATGACTATGAGGATCGCTCCTCCGATCATAAACATCAGCGTCGTTGGCTATTATAAAGGCATCGAGAGACACTCCTGCCCGATGGCTTCAGTGAAGAAAAGCGTGACGCAATGCATTCAATAAGCAAAGGGGTACGAACGTATTTGCGCGGCTGAATCTATTGGATATTGGCCCATCAATGCTGACGAGCATGAAGAAGGGGCGTTTGGTGAACGTTTCGATCGTCTGCTCAGTTCGCAAGTCCTGAGTGACAAAGTCCTGGCGCCAGTTCCGGGTGACATGCTTGAGAAGGTCTTCTGCGGATGCAAAATACAGCGTCTGTTCGCCGTTTCTCACAAACCTCGAAGATACCGGGGAGGATGCGGTGGACTCGAGGGTTAAAAAGGAATTCGACGGTAATTTCAAGTTGCCTCTCTGAGCGGCGCCCACATCGAGAAGATCATGACAGGCCTCGTCCACGACTGTGTTGGAACTTTTGTCGTCTGTGTCTATGAACGAAATGAGAGGGTCACCGTCCCTTGGAACTGGCTACGAGAGAGCGAACAGGTTTGGCGAATGAAGAACGAGTACGAATGGGCGACTCACCAAGTCCCGCGTCTGGGCTGGTCTCTCTCTATATCCCGAATGTTGGGGAATAATTCTCACGGGTACGAATCCTTTCTCGGTTAGATACGTCTCCACAGTGGACTTTCCTGAGAGCCTGGTACCTATGATCGCGATGAACATGCTCGTAAGATAAGCCAGGTGGTGGTCTCTCCGGTTTGATATATATAGCCGATACAGTGACGCCCGAATATAACCCAATAGAGAATACCCTCTTTACAGAGTACAAGTGTGCGACTCTTAATTTCTTTTGTTACCTGGTTCTCTATCTTAGCGCCTTGCATAACGTGACGCATCTTGGTGTTCCACGAGCATTTAATTCCTAATCACCATGACTATGCCAAGTTACCAAATGTTGTGTATGATAGGTGTCGACGTAGCTATGTCCTGGAGTCACTATGCGGTAACGAAGATGTCCGAGTCATCTTGCGCCTCTCCTTCGCCGCGGCACGTCCTTTGGCTCTCCTTTCCTTGGCGGCCTTCATATCCTTTGGAGTCGTCGTGAGTAGCTGTTTGACGTGAGAGGGCTCCAAGGCAACACCGTGAATGGATGCCATCCAGGATGCGGAAGGATCAGGCACAACGGCAAGAAGGGGTTCCAATTGACCCAGTCCAGGGGTCAAATCCTGCGGATGACGTGAGTCGTCATGATAACAACCGACAAAGACGTACATCGAGAGCTATCACCGAAACACGTCTCAAGTAACCCAGGGCATCAGCAAGCGACCTCTGTGCCCCGGCGGGCAGCTGAACGACTTTGATCTTGTGATTTTCTGACCTTGTTGAATTACACAGCGCAACGAGCTGAGGGAGGTGTGCTACAAGAGCGGGTGTGTCCAAGTCCGCGTGGCATATGAAAATAACACTCGTTAGAGCCCGTGTCTTACTGACAGCCGTGCCGGGGACCACGATGGTCTGACGCCTCGACTGGATTTCGGTTTCCAATGCCTTCGTCACCTCGTTGATTCCAACTGTTGTGTGAGGGATGATAGATGGAGTGGACGCCAATGCTTGGCTTGACTCGCCAACGTGATTCCCGTCTTGCCCATGAGACGAACTACTCGTGGTAGTCACGCGCCTCTTCTTCGGTATCTCTCCTCGAACCGATTGATAATGTGCGGCCACCCCATCGAACAGAGCTATCAACTGAGTAAAGATGGTTTGTTGTAGGTCTGGGGGTACAATGGGCCTTCGAACCGATGATAACGGTCAGAAAGGATGATAAGGAAGACAGAAAATGTGCATTCTCACCAATCAACACGAAAGGGATTGCCCAAGACACTCCTATAGACAGGTTTGCTATCAACCAACTGCTTGCGACTTGCACGCCTGGAAGTATTCGTATATACTCTTGCTATGCTCTCTGACATGTTGTGATATGTCCGACGAGACAGTGCGATGCAAAGTCGTCCAGAGGGTGCATGTCAAGAAAAATGTGGAAACGCGGGCCGGAATGTTCAATTTAACATACCACCGTGACCCTTCATTTCATCACAACAACCACTACAGCTCTCGCCGAGGACATTTGTCGGTTCCAGTTACGGCATGAAGCAACTTGTTCTTACAATGCCTTCTCTATCATATCCGGTCTCGATTTAAATACGCCTTGGTCTGGACGTCGGGACAAAGCTAAACTTTGATATGGTCACTCAGGCTGGGCTTCCCTCGAAAGCTACCTTCGTCTTTGAATCATTCGGCAATCAGAGTGGTCAACATGCCGGATAGGACTCTACAACTCGCAGTCTCTCATCGTAAGCACGTATCGCTGTTTCCCAAGAAGCTAGTCACTGATATTCCGACCAAGCAGCTGAAGAGATACGGAATTTGGCTTCATTGCGTCTCCACATTCAAGGCAGTCAAGTAGACAATTCCTCTTACACGAACGCTTCCAATACCACCTTCGATACATTTCGCGCATACTGTGGCCAGTCTGGGTTCTTTCAGTTTTCACACGACGAGGTCGGAGAGCGTCTTCAACGACAGCCCAGTATCATCTCTTCACTCTCCCTGCCATCTCAGGCCCCAACGGAGCTTGTGTGCCTTCTCGGTGACAAGGATGGAAAGTTGAAAGCTGGAGCTACAATCCAACCGCGTAGTCAGAAACACCCATCACACGTAACGGCGGGCAGCCCAACTAGCGCACATAGTCTCACCAACACAACCACACTCGAACGAGCCAAGCCTAGACCGCGCGTAGGGTTGAATCTTCGGCTCTCTGGGGACACTTTTGTTCAAGGACAAGTCATTTCTGGACAACTCGTCGTTCATGTGTGTGATGCGAAATTTCCTGTGCTCTTGGCAAACCCCAAGTTACGCGTCATTGGCTTGGAGTGCTTGGTGGATAGTCCAACTTCCCACGTTTTCTTCCACTACTCCTCTCGTTTTGATGAGATAAGTTATGCTGGCGAGCAAATATTCTCTGAAAGCCCTGACTATGGCGACGAAGATGGCTATCGAGAAGCGAGAGCGGGCCAGCATGTGCTTCCATTCGAAATGATGCTACCAGAAGATTCCTGCTTTGGCAAACCGAAGGGTGTTCTCGACATTCCCGGTGGAGTATCGGTGCGCTATGTCATTATGGCGTACGCCCACAGCATGTATCATCCGAACCAAGGCTAATGATATGCTTTAGCTCGGTCAATATAAAAGATCCGGATACAAATCAACTTTCCCTCGCCCACTTTTACCGCGCATGTTCGATCTGGCCTTCTCTATCTATTCATGATGTGCTTGTCCCTTCCACTCGGCCCCTGGTTTCCACGGTAGCAATGACGCTTTCCCGAGGCGGCTTACGTAGAAAACTGAAGCTGTCCGCCCGAGTCCCTCGCCTGTCCTACCTTTCGGGACAACTCTGCCACGTGCATGTACAAATCTTGAACGACACGTACAAGACAGTGCGCGCACTACGCCTCACCCTCATCCGTACGACTACCGTGTACAGACCCCAGTCCGGGAAAAGAAACCGAAGAGACGGAAACGATGGTGCCTCCACTAGGTATCAGACCAAAGCATTCGTAGACGCGATTGCCGAGAGCCGGCTAGCGATGGCTGAGCGCACGACAAGAAAATGCGCCAGCTCCAGGGGCTGGTGGGCAGGCGTTGGTCCGCAAGAGAGGACGGGGTCCACGCACAGCATTCTGTTACCGGTATGCTCATATTCTAGCATCAACTTAAGGCAAGTTGGCTCAGTTCGAGTGGTGACCACCTTCAGCCTGATGCGTTGTCAATCGCGCGCACCGAACTCCTCGCCGTCGACCATGCAATCCGTGTTACGATTTACGCCTCTGCGGGCACTCTAGGATTGACTTCGCATTTGTCCGTCACGCTGCCCATCCGCATTCTGTCCATGTTGTCTGTGGATCCTCAGACTTCCTTGGGCTGTCCTCTGAACGTGTCTACGGTTACCCACGCCAAAGGGCCCGATATGGTCAACGGACTCGCTCTCCATTTTGGGGACGGAGGTTCTGAACATCTTGCAGATTCGCCACCACCGTACAGGACGAGACCACCATCGCTTGAACATCCTCAGGATACTACAGTAAGTGATGACAATAAAGTATCGACAGCGGTCGTCTGTAATATACATTAAATTTATCTATCTCCTCTGCGGCTCAAACAATCTTCGACGATGTCGTTCTGACTCTTGTTGCAGGAAATACTCCCGCACTACAACACGACACCAAGCGTTCGAAGTACTGTTGCATGTGATGGATCGCAAATGCACGATTATGCTTCTGGCGAAACGTCTCCCGTAATAGATGGGTCTCCGACACGCGTGACCGCCGCGCTGAGCCCTTGGCAGCGCCTGCCTGGGCAGCCCATCGAGACAGTTTCCCTATTGACGAATAGGGAGCATCGTGCTGTGAGTAGCGCCAGATCATCTGTACACCACGAAGGAGGCACAGCAAGCCCGGATGCCCAATCAGGCGGAGGTGCCGTGCCTGAACATTCTATGCGTAACGATACTCGGGCATTGTCAACCACCTATCAAAATAGCCACAGGAATCATGTCGTCTCTCCCACCCCGTCGCTCTGTCGGGCACGTGCCAGAGCACTGATGCTTAGTGGTACCTCCGCGTTTTCGCACTTGGAACAACCCCAAACGCAGGGAGACGTTCGAAATCAATATGTACAGGGAGACGGACACCTGAATGGGGATGGCAGGCGCGACCTCCGTAGATACGAGTCCCCATTTTCGCGCCGCGTCAAAGAGAAGGCCCGACGGGTACAAGCCCACAGCGAAGATTTACACACAGAACGAAGCAAGCGAACCGCGGAGCTACCCTCTGCCAAGAATGCTGAGCGTAGGTGCGAGCTGGAAATACAGGGTGATGATTCTCCTCATCGCACATTATTGTGTCCTCAATAGCTTGCCCTCAATTTTAGATCCTCTGTCTCATCCGCAGCAATCGGTTATTAATGGGCCTTCTGTGGACAGAGACGCGGGACCATGTCGGATCAAACCGCTCTACGCGCGCACCGCCAAGACAAAGTCGTTGATGGGGCCAAGAAAGATTAACGTGGCACCTGCGCCAGGATCTGTGATGGACAGGGTGAGAATGATAGAAGGATGTGTGGATGATGCACAGTGTAGAGTGGGTGGTGAGATGCAGTGATGCTGGGAAGTTTATGCCTGTGTTGTGATGAGTATGTGCTGCGCAGTCAGTAATCAGTAGGAATTTGGCACTCTGTCTACATCCGCCACGTTAATATCAAAACCTCCGCATTTGTACATGTGCGGCTTCAAAACTAAAAAGAAAGAACAACAGACTCCTCAAAAAGGCCTGACTTCTCTACATCCCTTGTGCAAACGGCCTCGCTGCTTCCAAGATGTCTCATTACCTTGGTTTACCATCCGTCCCACCGGACCTTAAGGCGATTGCGCCATATCTTCAACGCGCGGACGAGACGAAGTCTCAAGATCCGATTATTTCGTATTGGTGTATGTCCTTGTCCTACCATCCTCACCGTTGTGTTCGACCAACCCACTTTTGTAGGTGCTTATTACGCTGCCCAGATCGGCATCTCCCTCAAGGCCGCCAGCGCACCGAACCGCGCCTTCCTCTCAGCTCTCCTCACCACTCTCGAAACCCTCCGTTCTACAGTTGGCTCATCCGATGCCGTCACCGTCGACAGCGCATCTTCGGCATACGTGGAGAACTTCGCCTTGAGGGTGTTCGCGTCCGCGGATAACGAGGACAGACGCGGTATCGCGACGCGCAAGACGGCCAAGAAGTTCGTCGCCGCCGCCACGTTCTTCGACGTCTTGAACATCTTCGAGGACCGTGGGCCGTGGGAGACGGTGAGCACTTGCGTATTCTTTCCCTCCTCCCTAAAAACCTTATTTTTGTGAGGCTGATCTTTTTTTTTTCTTCGTTATCGCGCTTCTCCCCGACTGTCGGCCAGCACGAGGAGAAAGTGCGATATTCAAAGTGGAGAGCTGCGGACATTAACAAGGCCCTTCGGGAGGGCCGTCAGCCAACGCCCGTATCTCCGGGTGCAGGCGGAGAACAACCGCCGGAGACGACTACCACCGAACCGACGTCTGCGTCTTCTCCCATATTTCCCTCTGCGTCTGCTCCTCCCATATCTCCCCCTGCAGTGTTGACCGAGGTCCCGGATGTCCCGGATGCCGACGTCGTTCATGGGCAGGAGGGACCATACTCAACTTCCGTTCTGCCTGTGGTATCCGCTGCGTTCGGCGAGGGGGACTCGGAGGCACCTTTCGAGATACCCCCCAGCTCTACACCAGCGCTGATCAACGACAGCGACCCCCAAGCTCAGCACCTCATCCTCACTGGATCACCAGAACCTCCACCGCCTCCGACCTTACCTCAACTCCCACCCGCAGTAGATATGGAACAGGGCCGAGGTCGCTCAACGTCCATCAGCGCTGCACCTCTGACCCCTCCGCCCACTACTCGGCCGCAACGTTCAATTTCTCCTACGCACTTCATATCGAGGGACTCGCCGCCTCCTCCTGCGGCATACGACATTGTGAATACCTATCCGTCCGCACCTCCGTTGCCTCCCCTACCGCCCTCTGCTCCATACGTGCAGATCCCAGCCCCGTCGGCGCCCCCACTCATAGAAACGTCGGCGCCGGTCGAGCTCACGCCCGGTCAAATTGCAAAGACGCAGAGGCACTGCCGTTTTGCTATTTCCGCGTTGGATTACGAGGATGCGGAGCAGGCTAGGAAAGAGCTTCGGGCAGCACTGGCTATCCTTGGTGGGTAGAAATGTTGTCTTCTATTACGTTGTATTCGTCACGTAGTCCTTCATCTGTATCACTCTCACTTTTGGTTGCGCACGTTCCATATGTTTTTTTTTCTGAATTATAACTGAATTACTCGTCGTAATAAGTGTCACTGTTAGGTTCAGTAGTCATGATAATCCAAGTGTCCAGTAATTAAACTTCCTATAATATCCGGGCTGTAAAATATGGAGGTGCAGCTCGCGCTTGGCCAACGTGTGTGCCATTGGACCGAAGACCCACCAGCATTCCTCGGTAGCAAACCTGACGATAATGTCTATGATCGGGAGTAGCCTTGTCAGATATGTGCGGGTTCTGGAGGCAACCTCAATGGCACAACACTCCAGCGCGACGGGATATACACACCATATAGAAATGCGAACCCTTCCTTACCCATATAGTATTACGGAGTCGAGGCTTCACGTTGCACATGGTCCACCGTACTCTCCGGTTCTTCGAAGATGGGAAGGGGCTCTCGGATACTCGCGGGGCTGTCGTAAGTCTCCTCGCGACCGCGGGAGGACGTTTCCAATGACACGCGGTGTAAGTCGAGATGACGTGGCACCGGCGTGGACGACACCGTCGACGCCGCTGCAATTGCCGCGGTCGAGTTAAACATTGGGGTGTCGAGCATGTGAAACGCTGCGAGCGCTTGCGAAAGTTCATCCAACTAACGGCGCTCGCGCCGCCCCCAAACGCACGGTTCAAACCGGAACAACAGACGGGGAAAAAAAAAAAAAAGTCGGGAGGGAGAGGTGAACACACCTTGGACATGATCTGGCCAATCTCCTCCTTGCGCCCGTCGAACCTCCGCTCGGAACGCTCAAACTCGCGCTCGCGGCGCTTCTCCGCCTCGACGCCGGCGTCCCCGCCGTCGCTGTTCTCGTCGTCGTCCTCGAGGCGCTCGCCGACGGGGCGGGGGCTGGCGCTGCTGCGCAAGAGCGGCACGGTCGACTCGGCGATGCCGATGCCCTCCATGGTGAGGTGCAGACGGGCGACGTCGGCCTGCAGCGAACGGATGCGCGTGAGGTGGACCCAGAGGTCTTCGCTGCACTTTTTCGCGGAGGGGGATGTGGGGGAGAGGACGCCTGTCGTGACGCCCGTGAAGGGATCGTAGAGCAGCTCGGGCGGTGGCGAGGAGGATGCCGCGACGGAACCTGGCGCATCGGACGCTGCGGCGGGTAGGGTGTCGATGCTTTGCATGCCTAGGGCTGAGGTGGAGGGAGTGGCTTCTGTGCGCAAGGGCGGGTCGTGGCCTTGTAGGTCTGCAAGAACGGCATCATGAGGAGTATTGAAAGCTGCCGTAAAAGTGGTTTTCGGTTGCTGTTGTTCAGGTGTGGGGGCAGTCGCCGCTGGCGAAGGACCAGTGACAGCTGGTGGGGTTACAGTACCAGTGAGGTGAGTAGGGTCCTGAGAAGGCGACTCCTTTTCTGGAATTGCCGATACTAGTGCTGCTGACTGCAAATGTTGTTGCGCTGGCCCATCTGAATGGGAGGATGATGTCTTCGAAGGCTTGGAATTGTTGTTGCGGCCGAACCAGGACAACATGGTGTTGTACTTATCAGTCATCAAGCTTACGCTCACAGGGTATACAACGGTCATGTGACAAGCTTTTAGATAGTTGGCACTAACTATGAATGTAAACCTCCTCTTACAGTTTCAAGTAATGTTCCCAACGGGTACGGTAGGCCAGTGCGTTCACAAGTCGGTGTGGTGTGCTTCAACGAGCACTCGGCGCTCAGCCCTCGGCACTTTCATTTGGGACGCACGAGATCACTACAGTAATAGCTATGTCTTCAGTCTCGTCTTCCGTTCAGCGCGGTCATGGCTACATCCAAAAGCGTTTCAGGATCATTGGCGAAGGTTCCGTCTTGTTCGGAATTGCCCTTACTTGTTAACTTTATTCGTCACAGTATTCATATTTTCGATCAGAAAATCTCTCCCCCTCACCCTAACCCGTCCCTTGATACGACTCAAGATCGGTTGTGCGGTGGATAACCTTCAATTACTGTAGTCAGTCAGAATGGGACGGTGGTCTCGGACTTGTCCGATTCGCACACTTTGACTCCGAGTCGGGAATGCCGTTCCATAACCAGGCAATCCTTGCTGAGCATGCGAAGGACAGGACAGGCTGTTGGTGGACGGACCAAAGGTGCTGGCAAGTTGCTTCCTCCATTATATGGACTTTCGCATATAAGCCGAAGAATTTGCTGATGAATTTACATACGTCACTGTCGTAATGGCCTATTCGATGAAGCATATCCCGGTCAATTCTGGAAACGAACGCACGACGACATTGCGTCCGCAGTGTCGACATCTTCTAGGATGACTGCATTAACCGCATATACCAAAAGCGACTAGGTCGTAAGCCCTTCCGCATTAACCATTGAACCTGTCATGCATCCCTGCAGCTAGCTGCCTTATCACCGCCGTAAGCCCTACAACGAAACACTGTGCCTACCTATATCGGGCATGTATGCGCTTTGAACATGCATTCATCTCTTCCTAGTAAATTTTGGCCAAGGGAATTAATACCGCAGGGCTGAAATGAAGAACTGTATGAAAGAGTAGACCCACGCGGACGTCATTTCCGCCAACGTAATCGCATATACGGCCGATAAGGGTAAAGTTTATCTCAAATGAAGTTCCATGCTTCGTTTGCGTGGACGTCTCGCCTCTTTCCACGACAGATCTTATGTTTCGACCTGCATTTCGAGGTATTAGGCCCGGTCAGTGGTTTCTGCAAGGTGCGCTGTGGTGAATGATGACGTTGTTCGTAACCGAATGAGGTGTCAAAAAAGAAGGACGAGATCTAATCTGAGGAAGGGTCACTTGTGGCGTTGTTGCACGTTCCCGAAAGGAAGTAGACCCAGAGTGCCGTTGTCATGAGATGAGCTCCATGATGTGATTGCCCTGTTCGCACCGAACGCTCGCTCCTCTCTTCTTCTTCCTTCAATCAAATCGAGCAACTTCTTTCATTCCGCTTCCGTCTCCCTCCCCCTCCTTTTTAATCCCTCCCCTCTTCCTTACCACACTCGTTGTGACTTATGCCACTTCAGCTGCAACCCTCTGCGATACAATAAGCGTTACCCCCGGGAATTCCCTTCAACCCTTTCGCTTTCATGAGCGCTCGTTCTACCCTTCCCATTGCAGAACCACGTCGGAAAGAGAACCAGTTTGTAAACAAGCGTGGTCGCAAACACCACAACTATCCACCAGGAAAGGCCCCATATCCAATTTCCTATGACCGTGACATCCTTGATGGGTAAGTTTCACTGGCTTGAGTCGTTCTCGTCCCCCAGATACATAACCCCTTCTCTGGCAGCGACGCCACGGATCACCACCTGTGGAGAAACCTTTTCGACGGTCGGCCAACGATGATGCTCACGCCCAATTATCCTCCCCAACGCGTGTTGGATCTCGGTTGTGGGGTACGTCATACTCACATACTTCCATGGAGCTCATGATCTGAAAAGCCGTGCAGGTTGGCATGTGGACTATCGACGCAGCGCGCAAGTGGCCCGATGCG
>QFFA01004550.1:0-13052 GCA_003316565.1 Russula foetens | reverse complement strand
GTGTTTTAGGTACTGAAAGTCAGTAGCTTTTTCTTTTATAGTGGAATAAAGGACCAGCAACGTCGACGGGGCGTTAATCCACAAGATGCACCAGAATCCTATCGGGATGAAGCGAAGGGGAACCTCGCTCCGTAAGAACACGACAAAAGGGGGGGAAAGACAGTCCTATTCAGAATGATGATTCTCTGATGATCCCCTGGACTGAGGCCAGGCGAGGGGGTTATATACAGGATATCCTACCGGAGACAAAGGGAACGAGAGGAAAGTGAAGGAGAAAAACCCCCAAAGGGGATGTGGCGTTCGTCGCACAACGACGCTTGGCAGATATTCGATATCTATAGTAAGCTAAACAGAAGAGAGACAAAGGAATGTTATGAAAGTGGACAGATTAAGTATCCAACGATTGAGCGGGCGTCGCGAGGCCAAATGTGCTTGATTCCGAGGCTAACGAGCATACCTCCCTTACACCTCCTCGGGGGTTTAAAAATTGACCCTCCTGGGTCAACTCATCGTTGGTGTTGTTCGCGCATCGAAATTGTTTGTTTGCAATATGGGACTGGGTCCTCTGCCAGTGAAATGGGCGCGCGCGTCGTCGAAGAGGCTGGAAGGGGTGCACGCAGGTTGTGTGCAATGGCCGGGTAGTTGGGGGCGGTTCTTCTGGCTTGTCCAGTGGAGGGGCGGTGAGTGGAGGGACTTGCGTATCGACTTTGGGAAGTGGCGTGCAGGCATGCTCGTCCTCGTGCTTTGACTTGGGCTTGTGTTTGCCTGTGGCGGTGCTCGGGATGGGTGGTGAGACATTGGCAGCAGTGTCGGCATTGAAGGTGCGAGCATTGACGATGTTGTTGCGATGTTTGCTGTTGCTGTTGCTGGTGTCAGTTCTGGTGTCGGGACGCTCGGTGCTTTCAGTGATGTTGGCATCATTGTTGTTGTGGCTTCTGGCAGCGTTGTCGGATGTGTCGGGGTTGCTGTTGATGAGACGCGGGGTCAGCGGGGTGCGAGCGATGTCTTGAGCGTGGTCAATGTTGAGGTACTCTGCTAGGCGTTGAGGAGAAAGGTAGAGTCGTACTGCACTGGTGCATTTTGCGTCGTTGTAATGAAGAATGATGGGAAGTTTGTCGGTTGGGTGCGGTGAAGTGACGTCGGGAACAGGGTTTGTGGGGGCGAACTCGAAGGTGGCCTTCATGTCGAGGGCTATGGAGACGAACTTGTCACGGTCGTGGTCAAAGCTGGGATGGATATCGATGGAGCAGGGCGCGTCATTGCTGGTGGTGGACTTGTCGCGGTCGCGGTCAACGTTGTAGGTATCGGAGAGCAGCACGATATTGTCGTTGCTGGTGCTGATGCTGTCAGCGTTGTCGCGTGATGCGCCGTCCTTGGTGTTGGGGCTGTTGCTGCCTGGATCGTGTACAAAGTTGTGCTTGCTGAAGTCGAGGCCTCCGGGGTCGAATGCGTGCTTGGGGTTGTGGCCGCTGTTGTCGTCACAATTGTCGTCGTCCCTGAGTTTCCTGTTGCTGTCGCCAGTGTTGGAGTTGCTGCTGCTGAGGTCGGTGCCCTTGGTGTTGTCGCGTGCTGTCTTGTCTTTGGTGTTGTCGCTGGGGATGTTGAGGATGTTGCAGGGGGCTTGCGCTTGCTCTGGCTTTGTGATCAGGTTCGCATCGCCATTTCTTGTGCTTGAAATATCGACTTGTTCTTGTATATGGCGGCTATTTGCTTTGGCTTCTGTGGCTTCTGACGGTTTGGGCAATGTGGTGGCGATTGACAAAGGTAGAGGTGGCATGAGTTCATGAACTTGAGGGGGCAATGGTGGCGGCGGGACTGAAATTAGAACGTTTTGAGCAGATGGCGGTGGGACTTTGAAAATTGGAGGTGTGGGTGGCGGAGACGAGAGTGGCAAAGGCGGTGGTAATGGTGAAGATGTTGTAGTGGGCACTGTGGTGATGGACTCGTCGTTGTCGCAGTCACGGTTTTGGTTGTTGTTGCAGTCGACGACGTCGAGGCTGGGAGTGGGGAACGAATCGCTGCTGTAGTCGATGTTGCTGGTATCACCGGTCTTGTTGCGCACTGTTTTGCTTTCGGTGCTGTTATCGGGGTTGTGGTTATTGTGGGGAACTTCTGCTAGCTCTGACTTCACGATCGGGTTTGCATCACCGTTTCTTGTGCTTGAATTTTTGGCTTGTTCTTTCGCTTGGCGCGTGTTGTTAATCGGTGTCTCTTCGGTGGTTTCTGACGATTTGGGCGATGCGGTTGCAATTGACAAAGGTGGAGGCAGCGTAGGTTCATAGACTTGAGGGATAGGCGTGAGCGGCTGAGGCAAAAGCGGTGGTATCGGTGATGGCAAAGGTGGCAGTGGCGATGGTATCGAAAACGGTATTTGTGAGGTCAGCGTTGGCAACTGCGGCGTTGGTGGTGAAAACTGCGTGGATGGTGGTGGAACTGAGCTTGTGTAGTTTTGAACGAGCAGCGGTAACACTTCGCTTGAGTGATTTTGAGTGGGCGGCGGGCTGGGTGAAGGCGATGTCGATACGGGTGGTTTGGGTTCGAGAAGGGGCTCCGGCTTGGGTAGTACTTCAGCCAGCTGTGGGATAATGTTGGTGCATCGCCTGTACATGGTGTGGTAGGCCTCGTCGTGGGCGGACGAGTCCTTATTTTCCGCGACTGTGCTTGTCATCCATTGCACTGCCTGTTGCCAGCGGGCATCTTCCTGTTGTTGTGCAGTTTTGACTTCAGTCTCGGCTTCAGCTTTGGCTGTCGGTATGACTTCGTGGACTGAACATGGGCAACTTTGAATGGGTGATAGCGGTGCTTGTTGAATTGAGGGTGCAGGTGATGTCGATACGAGTGGTGTGGGGCACATGACCAGGAATGTCGGCCTTGCAGGTGGTAACGGTACCGAATTTGGCTGGCTTGAAGTAGGTGGTGGGGGTGACGACAAGACTGGGCTTGAGCGGCTTCAGGCAGGCGATGGCAAAACTGAACGTGGACGACTTTGAATGGGCGATGGCAGGGCTTGTCGGATTGGGGGCGCAGGCGATCGCTGTGGAACTGAAAATACGGCTCTTGCCATCTCGAAAACGTCCTTGAGATCGAACGCTTGGCTATATGGTCAGTTGGGTTGTTTGGCGATAAGTCGTTTGTATAAGATTTGCTTGTCGTCCGGGTGAAAGCCATGCCAGAAGATGGCATTGCACTCTTCTTCAGTGATTCGGCCAGAGTCGACGAGGACCTGGGCGAGATTACAGAATTTGCAATAGTAGTTGATGATGTCCGATTCGTTGCTCATGGGTGCCCGGGTGTACTTGTTGGTGAAGTCCACCAACTTTTGCTTGGAAAACTTGCCTTTGGTGGAGGGGTTGATGTACAGTGGCTCAAAAAACCGTCCCAATGTTTTGCCATTTTGGAATGATTGACTTAGAATAAATCAAATACATTACCTAATAATCTGAAAATAATATATATTATAGTATAGCATCTTAGCTTTCAGGAACACCCTAGATCATGTGATTTGGATCAGAATTGATATAATAATAGGTGAAACAAAATGCTCTATCATTGGGACAGTTGTTTGACCCCCTATTATTTTCTCAATATCTCTGTTTTATTGACCTGAATCACCTGAAGATCAAGTATAAAATCAGTAAACAAGGTCATGTGACTTTGTTTATACAAGTTTGTAACATGTTGAAAGCACTTCAACCATCTTCTTTCCTTCCTACCACCATATGCATTCTACACCTTCCACCCAGCACTCTACTATCATCTCCCTTCTTCATGAAGGCTATTCCCTGCGTCAAATCCAGTTTAAAACTGGTATAGGGAAATCCACCATTGGTAGAATCAAGAAGGAAGTTGATACAGACAAGGAAAATAGCAAGGGTGGACATCCTTCCAAGCTTTCCTATCAGGATAAACAATCTATTTGTCGCCAAATCACTACTGGGAAGCTTGACAATGCTGTTCAAGCCACCCATTTCATCAACAACATCATCCCCAATCCTGTCTCACCCCAAACAGTCAGGAATACACTCAAGGAGAATGGATTTCACCCCATAGTCAAGAAGAAATGCCCTCTTCTCAAAAAGTGACATTGACAGGATCGTCTCCAATTTGCCAAGTACCATGAAAATTGGACAGTGGAGGATTGGAAGAGGGTCTTGTGGTCAGATGAGACCAAAATTAACAGGATTGGATCAGATAGAAGGACCTATACCTGGAAACAAAGGGGTGAGCCCCTTTCAGACCGCACTACCACTCCTACTGTCAAGCATGGAGGAGGAAACAACCTTATTGTATAGGGTTGTATGGGCTGGAATGGGGTTGGAAAGCTCATAGAGGTTCAGGGGACAATGGATGCACAGCAATACTGTGACATCTTGGATGATGGAGTGGAAGAAAGCTTTGAAAAGCTAGAGATACCAGAGGAAGAAAGGGTATTCCAACAGGACAATGACCCTAAACACACCTCAAAGAAGGCTTCACAATGGTTTGAAGACAATGACATCCAAGTGCTTGTCTGGCCTTCCCAATCCCCTGACATTAACCCTATTGAACACCTTTGGGTTCATCTGAAAAGGGCTTTGCTAGCCTATCCAACACCACCCAAGGGAGTACATGAGCTATGGGAGAGGGTAGAGGTAGAGTGGAATGGGATTTCACCAGAAATATGCCAAAACCTCATAGAAAGTATGCCAAGGAGGATTAGAGCAGTTATTAGTGCAGAGGGGGGTCATACAGATTACTAATTGCATATATCCTGTTTATAAAATAGAGGGTCAAACAACTGTCCCAATGATAGAGTGTTTTGTTTCGCTTATTATTATATCAATTCTAATCCAAATCACATGATCTATGGTGTTCCTGAAAGCTAAGATGCTGTAATATAATATATATTATTTTCAGATTATTAGGTAATTTATTTGATTTATTCTAAGTCAATCATTCCAAAATGGCAAAACATTGGGACGGTTTTTTGAGCCACTGTAGTGTCTAGAAAGTTCGTCGCAGAGGTCTCTCCAGTTGCGGTCCTTGTTACCTTGAAGGCTTGTCCAGATGTGGCGCTCGTCATGGGCAACATACCGGATGACTTTTTCTACCTTCTGAGTTTCAGAAAGGCTGCACTCATCTGCTAGTTCCTCGTATTCCTCCAGGAAGTCTTCAATTGGATGTTCGATCTCGCCGGTGAAGTGCAGTGCCAGCTCGGATTGCGCCAAGGGCATGTCGTTGGCAAATCTTGTGTTGCTCATCGTGGTAGCAGGTGGGCTAGGTCGGGTATCGAAAGTTGGTCGGCATCTTGGGGTCGGGCACTTCATATGAAGCATCCTTGAGGGTCCCTTAGCTGAGAACTGGGGGCATGTGCGAGGTCAAATGAAGGCGACCAAGTGCAGGCAAAAAGGTCCAAGATAAAGGGATAAGATAAAAGAAACGGAAAGCTTTGAAAAAAAGCTTGCCGCCTCACTGGGGCAGCCAATTGTAGATCAGGTGTTAAGCCTGAATGTGAGTTCAAGAAAGGAAGGTAAGATATAATAAAATAAAACCAATCCTTTACGCTATAGCAAAGCCGAGCGCACATGCTAGAGTAAGGGAATAAAGGACCAGCGATGTCGACAGGGTGTTAATCCGCAAGATGCACCAGAATCCTATCGGGACGAAGCGAAGGGGAACCTCGCTCCATAAGAACACGACAAAAGGGGGGGAAAGACAGTCCTATTCAGAATGATGATTCTCTGATGATCCCCTGGACTGAGGCCAGGCGAGGGGGTTATATACAGGATATTCTACCGGAGACAAAGGGAATGAGAGGAAAGTGAAGGAGAAAAACCCCCAAAGGGGATGTGGCGTTCGTCGCACGACAACGCTTGGCAGATATTCGATATCTATAGTAAGCTAAACAGAAGAGAGACAAAGGAATGTTATGAAAGTGGACAGATTAAGTATCCAATGATCGAGCGGGCGTCGCGAGGCCGAACGTGCTTGATTCCGAGGCTAACGAGCGTACCTCCCTTACAATAGGGAACATAGTGCAATGGTGGGCATGAGGGTCGAACAATCGAATAGAGCAGGTGGTGTCCAGAAACTAAGGTGGAGGTGGCAAGGGAAGAAAGAAGAGGTGGTCTAAATTGAAAATGGTAAGGAGAGAGAGTGGGCAAGGGTTCAATAATTACTAAAGGGGGCAATCGAGCTTGTTGCAACATGAGGCAATGAACATGGTAAGCAAGCAAGTGGCAGTTTTGGGGTAACATTTCGAGGCAGCACGCTTTTGTAGTGTTGGCCGATGAGGGACTTGGGTGATCCAATGTGCTTACAGGCCATAATTGGCCAAGTGCAGTAGATAATTGGAATACAAGAGGGACAAGGGGCGACAACAGCAAAGGAGGAGAGATCAATCAATGGCAATGATGGTAGATGGGAAGAGGGGGACATGGAAGAGGTGTGGGAAGTTGGCTTTCAATGTTGAGTGCTTGATAATTGACTTGAACACAAGGCAAGACCCGGCATATGGGTATGCATCACATGCTCCAATCAGTTAACACAATCAGTACTCACATCAAGAAGGCAGGTGACCACTCAGAGATAGGCAATCTGGGGTGCAGGGCTTATTTCTGAGGCCACTGTGATCCCATTCCTTACACCACCTCAAATGCCCTGCCCTTCCTGCATACCCCACCCTTCCTGCGTGCCTCATCCTTCTCTGCCCCATAGCCTACAGTTCAAATCACACATTTTCAACATGTGACCAAGCGTGATTTTTATTTTGACAACTTCTCCCTCAAAATTCCACCAAATCTCTTGAAACCAAGTGGGTTATGATCGCATTTAAGGGTAGAACAATGCTTGTTTATTGGTTTTAACAAAAATATTAAGTGCTCATGTTTCCGAGCATAATTTGAAACAAAATGTGTTCCTCGCTGTAAAAACACTGTGCGCGCTTAAAAAATACCTAAAATGATAAATTCAGACTATTTACAAGAAAACAGGTCTATTTATGAGTGCTTGGAGGGTGCGCAGGAGGGTGCACATGTAAATGCTATGTATACAGGCAACGTAGGGGTACTTCCTAATTGGTATGTACTGGGCCGAGATCTACCTGATACCCCATATATGTGCATATACATGCTATAGACAAAGTATCAATGATTTCTGCAGAAACATGTGTGCATACAAAATAAACTTGATTTCAGGTGTCTCCTTCATCTATAGAATCAATCATGTCCCTTGGAAGACCAATTTTGTGATGAGACTTATACTTCTTGTTAGCCAAAGCTGCTTGCTGTGCATTCAGTCCTTTCCGATAAGCGTCAAGATATCTCCATAACTTTTGGAAGAACTTCCTGATTATGATAACTGAGCATGCATCGAGGCACTGTGGTACGAGGGCTTTGGCGGTCGCAAATCGCCCATCAGCTAAGTTGCGATAACCTGAAAGCCAAGTCAAGGCCTGGGCATCCGAGCACACAAAAGATGGATGGACGCACAATATTTTCCGTAGCCCCATAACATCTCAATCAGATTTAATTCGCAGTAAAATTGTGGAAGAAACAAGCAAACATGGCCTGAGTCTTCAAGGAGCGACTGAATGAGGGGCCTCTCTGTTCGGAAATCCTCTTGCAATAAGAGGACACATTGCATGCAGCACCACATGTCTTCTGACTCAGAAGCGGGGGGTGTCTCGGGATCTGCAACAGTCAGACCCTCTACAGAAGCAGGATCCCCCTGCCCTGCTGCCTCTGCAAACAAGATCCGGCACTCTGTATCTTTGAGGGTTTGTGACTTTGAACAGGATCCACATTTCCCAACCGGCTTTCTACCACGCCACTCACACATTGTCATATACATATCCCAGACAGACTTACACTCTTGTAGAACGATCTTCATTCCCTTCGGTTGCCCCCTGAGCTCCGGGGTAGGGTAATCATCCGGGAAGCACATCCTCTGCACCTGACCACATGTGTCTTCTTCTCCAGGTGCAGGATCTGGGTTGCTAAGTGGAATGACAGTGTCGCGCAGCTTCCTCTGCTTTTTCCCGGGGTTCACATTCATATTGTGGATGTTGAGTGCGTTCTCCGCGAAGCCCTCATGTGCAGAGGATCGATCAAACACAAAGATCCCAATGCAACCTGGGTGGGTGTGCTTGAAGACACTGATTGTATGTTTGAGCTGCTCGATCAACTGAGGGAGGTCCCACCATGCGTCGAAGCCCTTGCTGGGGTAAGTAATCTTTCGGGCTTCAAACGCAGTTAAACAAAGATTGGCTGGCAGTGCGAGTTGTTCAGCGATTTGATCATCCAATAACCTGATCCGTCCGATGGTCTCGGATATGAAGTCGGAGACATGGACTACCTGCCCATTTCCCTTCTTCTAGATTGCTTGCTGATCTTGCGCGAGCCATGATCGGTGGCAGTACTCGTTAGTGTAGAATATAGATTCATCCTGAAAGATTAAGACATGCTCCTTTTCCCCCAGTAGAAGTATTGGTGGGATGCGCTCGAGTGTTCCATCGGTATAAGTTGCCATTAATCTTTGTATATCAGGTTATTTCAGTGTTGTCGCAGCGACTGGACATATGTGCAACGTACTGTTCATATGTATCTATCTGATCAATGAATGCCTCCCTCTCCTTGATCACATCTGGACATTCGTAACCATCGATATATATCCCCTTTTTCGACTCCTTACATTCGTACCCAAGTCTAAGCTTGAGCCATCACACGGCCGTTGGCTCAGAGATCGTTGCCCGGATCTCAAGTGCAGGTAATATGATCTGATTTACATGATGGCACAACATCCATGGGGTCACGGTGCCAAGGGATTGAGCCGTGAGGTAAATGCGCACATCATTAAGGATGGCCTCATTGTCAAGGAGCGAATACTGTCCATGCCAGGTGTATTCCTTACGAGGAGGGAGGTGATGATGCTTCAGGAGATACAGCTCATGATAACGAATTTGGCAAGCAAAATAAACGCCTTTGCCCATCCGATGCGCAATGGCTAAGCTCACCTTGAGGCACGGCCGTTTGCACTTCTTGCCTGATTTGTAGATCGTGCGAAGGTTGACATATTCGGATACAGCGCTAAGCTGGGAAAGCATCTTGATTGTGCATCCATGGTTGTGTTGCTTCAGCAGCTTCAAATCCTTGATACAACATCGGATGATATCAGCGAGGGCCCTGGTCCCATCAATCTCTGAATCTTCCGACGCGAACAAACTGCGTGTGGCCTCGATTTCAGGCTGGTCCGACGGAAGTATGGGCTCCTCCGAGTCCCTTATTGCATCTGCATCAGCATGTGCCAGCGCCTCAATCTCAGTAATCTAAGTGGATCAAAGATGGGCGAATTATATATCCTCTTGCAAGTATGTTCTCACCTGAAGTTCGTCCTCAAACTCCCCCATCCCACAATCCTCGTCGCTCAATGTCAGATGTTTCTCCAATCGATCGAAACAGAATGCAGCGAGATCCACAGTTAATTGGTCCACAGCATCCTTGATAGAAGGGAGTGCATGCTGCAGGGCGATATCTGCCACCAAAATCGCTTGATCCTCCTCTGGTCCGGCCGTGGCAAGATCAGTATTTTCTGGTCGTTCTATGATCTCAATGTCAGATGATGTTGTCAATGCTTCACCGGTGTCCACATCTTCCACTTCTTGAGCTACTGGATCGTCCTCTAGTGGTGAGGGGCTGTGCTGCCTCTTCTATTGATGATGAGATGCATTGCTTTTAGGATCTGTTGGCTTACTTACTTTCCTCTGGATGAATTGATCAAGCGTTGCACACCCTTGTGCGCCTTTCTTCTGCATGACGTCCCTTCGCTATCGCGTTGTCCATGAGTCTCCTGTATATACCACCCGCCTGTTCGTCGTCTTTCTGCACTTCTCCCGATGCTCTTCATTCAGCCGCAAGTGAGTGGGTAGAAACACTGAATAGAGACACTGTAGTGCCACCACAGCTGTCCCTGCTTTGCTGGCCCTCCCTCTATCGTCGGTGCTATCAAAATCTGCTTTGGATTCGCCTGAATTGTCCGTTGTAGATGGACAATAATCAGACGTGTTTGGGCACAGTGGCGGCGTTGCAGCACGCTTTCCAAAGGCAGTGCATCCTTGGTTGTGTCCCTCCTCTCGCTTCTGTTTCGCATCTCTTGACTTTCGTTTCCCAGCAGGCATCCTTGGAATATTACCGAGGAATGGGGGGGAAAGACAGCCTGAGCAAACAGCTTTACAGGGCATTTTCTTTGTGACAATGCTCAGGTGGATTATGTACGCTAGATGCAATTGTACCTATAATACTGTCTAAATGCGATTATAGGAAAGAGTACTGCTCTGTATAGTGCAGTATGAGGTGGTTTAAATTCCGATTGACACAAGACACAAGATCGGCGAAGTGAGGTATGCCATTGTGCTGGAGCACGTGGTATGTGCGAGGCCTAACACGAGGCCCCAGGTCGAATGTTTTGGAGGAGGGATTCACTAGGGAAGGACAACACTTCCAAGGCCTTATGAGGATTGAGAATTGCTGGTACAACTAGCATGCTAAATTACAGGCACACTCGGATTCCATTGTACAAGTATGTTGTGTATCCGGTATCCAGGTATCCGAGCTGCTGAGCCATTATCGTGTTATCGTTTATTGTTGCGTGTCCCTTAATCTGTGAACTAAATTCGCCCCGTGGCTTTCTACACGGGTGCCTACATACAAAAAAGGATATCACAATTTGAAACAAGCGCCCAAAATATGAAAATTGCAGAATCATTATCTTTTACCCACTTTCCTTCCTAGATTTCAACTGCTCGGCCTGCAGCCCAATTCTTAGGTGCCCACTCACGTGCTGCAAATGTGTGATTTGAACTGTAGGCAGTAATGCCTCAGGTCTTGCTGTGGGGGCTTTCTCAGCCCCACCAGCAGGCTCGATGCTGGTGTTGCCTTCAGCTATAGAAGGTGCAACACTTACAACTGGTAGTGTGGTGAATGTAGTCACAAGGGTGACTGACAAGTCGACAATGGCCGAACCTGACAATGACCAACAACCAATGGCCAATGACTACAGCCAACAACCAACAGCCATGATGCTTGACAATGCTTGACCATGCTCAATAATGACACTCAATGACCACACTTGACAACCATGCTTAGCCATGCTCAATGACAACGCTTGACTGCACTCAACAACAATGCTTGACAGCCATGCTTGACCACACTTGACCATGCTCAACAACAGTGCTTGATGACAATACTCGACCATGCTTGACAACCGATGGCAGTGGTGCAGGGGGTTGCAGGAGCAGCGTGCATATGGGGATGTAGGAGCAGTGCACACATGGGGATGCAGAAGCAGTACATACATAGGGATGCAGAAGCAGCACAGCATACAGGGATCACTATAAAAGAAAAAGGTACTGAATTTCAGTAGTCTGGCATACTGAATGGTGCAGATTCTTTGTAATTTCAGTACTTAGCCTACTGACAAATTTTCAAAAAAGTCGCAGTAAAGTACTGAATGGTGCAGATTCCTGGATTTTCATGTGAAAAACTGTTGAATTTCATCAATTTTACCTACTGAATGTCAGTACCTTTTTCTTTTACAGTGGGATGCAGGGGTAGCACGCACATGGGGATGTAGGAACAGTGCGTGCACAGGGATGCAGGAAAAGCACATGCACAGGGATGCAGGAGCAGCACAGCATGCAGGGATGCAGGGGCAGCATGCACAGGGGGTTGCAGGGGTAGCATACATGTAGGGATGCAGGAATAGTGCGTGCACAGGGATGTAGGAAAAGCATATATGTGGGGATGCAGGAGCAGCGCACAGGGGGGGGGGTTGCAGGAGCAGCGTGCATGTGGGGATGCAGGAAAAGTACGTGCACAGAGATGCAGGAGTGGCACATGTAGGAGGTTGAAGGAGCAGTGTGCATATGGGGATGCAGGAGTGGCATGCGTGGGGGGTTGAAGGAGCAGTGTATATGCAGAGATGCAGGAGCAGCACATGCAGGGGGTTGAAGGAGCAGTGTATGCATGGGGATGCAGGAAATGTGTGTATGTGGTGATGCAGGGGTGATACAGGCTCTGGCAAATTTGTTACTTTTGTCCTACTTATTTAATAGCTCAATATACTTTGATTGTACTTTTTTTTGCTTGAGGAGTACTTAAGAAGTACTTGAACATACAGTGGAAACTTAACTATGCTTGGTAGAATATCATCTCTTGAGAAAAGGGGAAAAAGCAAAATAAGTTGAATCAAGACAAGTCAAGTTGGCCCAAGTGAAAAAAGTCTCAGCAAGAGACATGGTGTTTTACTGATGTGGAGAGGCTATCATGACAGGCAGGAATGGATAAGTCATGTCTGTTTATGCTCCAGCTTATGGTCCAATTAATGTCAAATAAATTGACCTATCCTTATGTGTCACAATATTTTAAATAAGAATACTCGAAAAAGTAGAAATTAAATGGCCACTGAGAGGATTACTGATTATATCATAAAATATTTAAAATAAACTGCATATTACAGGCTTGGAAAAACCATTTAGCCAGGGAAAAACTATTGAGCCTAAAGGGTTTTTCCGATCTCTCTCTAATTTTCAATTATTCAAGTAATCCCAATTTAAAATAATGTGACTTATAAGGGGGGTCAATTTATTTGACATTAATCCTAATAATAAAGCACAACGGTCTCTTTTGGGCGAAAATTCCTGAGCTGCCATAAAAAGTAATTCTGACTAAGGAAAAGGTTTTTCACTCACCTGAAAAAGTGCGAAGCACTTTTTCCCAAGGTCACATGTTCTTATATAAGCAGAAAAAGTGCGCAGCACCTCCTTGGCTCCCCTTATGTAAGCTGAAAAAAAGCGCACCACATGCTTCCCACTTTTTTCCCCATGGTTACATGCTTTTCCTCATGTCACATGCTCTTACATAATCAGAAAAAGTGCGCAGCACTTTCAGACCTCTGTGCCCTTTGGCTCACCTTATGTAAGCCAAAAAAAAGTGCAACACATGCTTCCACCCAGTGGTGCCACATCTCTCATCCTAAACAGGCAAGCCAGCCCCAACCCATCGGAAATTTTGCTTCCT
>QFFA01004549.1:0-16155 GCA_003316565.1 Russula foetens | reverse complement strand
AAACAAACTTTTCATAGAGATCCACCCATATGCGCCCGGCTCTCGCGGCGCGGCGCCGCCTCGTTGCCCTTCTATCTCTCTTTGAATGACCGGGTGTTTCATCATTTTTGGATCATGAATGAAGGTATGAATGAATGGCAAGCATCGAAGCTGCTGGTCCCCACCCACATTTGGTTCTCGCGGCCGATCGTCCCCATTGCCACCAATGTAACGAATGAATTGCTGGGAATTTTACAATGTCCTGGAATACGGGGCTACTGTACTGTATGTCTCTCCTCTCCTCTCTCTCTTTTTTTCCCTGAGGGGCAGTTAGGCTGTGCCATCCTAGGCACGACCGTGGGCAAATTTCGGCTCTCGGGTGTATTGGGCCTGAGAACCAATACTGTTGCATACCTAGTAACCGTATATATGACCTAAGCACCCGTGTACTCGTATAGTCACGGATCGTCACAATAGAGTTTGGTATTTTTTAAAGCACCGACCTAACTTCATTCTATTTTGAGCACTCTCACACAAGTGAGTGCGACCGTGCGAGTGATTCTCTGGCCATAGGAGGGAAACTCAACAGCTCAATGTTGAACAAACAACCTGTCTAAACACTTGTATCTACAGTTATTGTCCATGCAGCACCGCTTGCTCTGAAGAAACAGCCCAGCAATGGCAGCAAATTGAGGCTCGAGCTGGATGTCTGAATTGTCAGGTAGATGTGACTTGACAAGCGTCATCAGCTTGCTGCCTGTGCCCTGTTTTGAGACCAAGTACACCAGCAAGGATGACCAGTGTGTAGCATGTTTGTGTGTGCAGTATGCCCTGTGTGCGACGTGCTGTTCATGCACGTGCCCTTGCCGAGAGACACTGATTTGAAGGACCGACCCAAACTTAAAATTTCAGTGTGACGGACACGTGCATTTGACCTCTGGCCTTGAGAGAAGGGAAACAACGAAAACTTGGTCTTTTGGCTCAAAAAAAATATGAGTGGATTCGCATTTTCATCAACTTTCACATGAAACTAAGACAGATTGATTTTTTGCTTTGGTCGTGTGTCTGGGACAGTATATACGAGTACACGGGTGCTTAGGTCATATATACGGTTACTAGGTATGCAACAGTATAGTACTAGTACGGGTGGGTGCTATTGTCGTTTTCTCCTACTCCACCCTGAGCCCTGAGTTTAGTTCATATTCGTGCTCCACATTAATTGGGTAAATATCAACGGTGCTCCACCGCCGCAATCGCTACCGTCCGTTGGATCCGAGTCAGGATCATAATATGTGCTACGGTATTCAAGAAATTTCCGGATGCATAAGTGTGGAATCCGGATCACCTCACCTCTTGCTCCATGCTCCATTTTCAGGGAGTCCTTGCCGTCATTGGAAGGAGAAGTTTCTGGTACATGCTAACTTCAAGTAGTCGTCAGTCACTCACCTGATCAAAACCGGTGTTCTTGCTTTTTTTTTTCTCTCGGCCACGGAATGACAAGGTTTAATTACTTGAGAGAAGTACGTACTGGAACTAGTAGATAGAGTACAAACAATGGCAAAAAATTGTGTAGAAAAAACAAAGAAAGGGGCGAAGAGAACGCCATTGACAGTCGAGAGTCCAGCAGCGCACAAAAACAAGCAGCCAGCAAACCCAAGGGCGAGCGGCCCGCCGCAAACCCCTGATTTATTCTGCCTCAGCTTCATATTCCGACTCGTGCTCCGATTCCCACGCCGAGACTCTGGGTCGCACCACGATTTCCTCCCCACCATCTTCAAGTAGGGCCTCTAGCCTGCGCCCCAGCTCCCCCCCTCGTCCCCCACACTCATCACCCGTGGTAGCGAGCACCCGCTCGAGATTCTTCTCCTCTGCTGCTACGCGCGATACGGGTCGACGCTTTCGTCGTATGCCTTGCGGTTTGATGATATCGTCGGTGACCGCACTCGGGCATGCGTCTTCTTCCTCATCGTCACTGGCGTTGTCGGCAGTTGCGAGGGCGACTGCATGTGCCTCGCGTATCCACTCCTCTTCCTGGTCCTCCGGTCCGAGTATGCTCTCAACGAGACCTTCCTCCCACCCATCCCACTCGGCGCACCGATGGGCATGCCGCAAGTGTGCGCCAGTCACCTCGTGGTGAAGCCATTCAGCTGCAAGCGTTGACAGGTCAGTATCAGGCGACTTTATGATGTGTTGCGGAGCCTGCGGTGAACGTTCTGCAATACGCTTAATTGATTGGCGGAAGTGTCGTGAGAGGAAAGGGCTCGCTTGAAGGAAGGCAGGTAAATGCGCACACTGCCAAAGCGGTCGAATCGTGGTCGACTCCCAATCAATGACGCATGCCTGAAAACGTCGTTAATTACCAAAGCAAATCAGGCTGAGGGAGTTGAGGCGAAAGACTCACAATCTTAGAGTGGTCCTTGGTGTCAACGAAAATGTTCTCCAGACTCAAGTCGTGAAGATCAAAGGAGAATTGCTCAGGCCGTCCACTAGGGCTCTCAATAAGCGCCATCAGTCTCTCCATCATCTGCTTCCATCTGTTCATTTCCCCTCGCACGTTCTGCTCCCGATCGTTCAAATGAGCAACCAAGAACGTGCACCGCTGATGCCGTCGATAGTCACGATACATCGTATCGCCAGGTCCATCCCACTCTTCCTCGCTCTCTTCGATGTCCCATTCGTCGCTGTCATCACTACGATCACCGGGCACGGCTTGTAAGTGATGGTGTCGCGAGGAGTGAATCTCGTCCGGGTCGAGGTGTATACGGTGAGGGGCGGCCTTGCCCTCATTCTCTCGGATGACGCCGCGAACCTCGCGGTTGACGCAAGCTTGGAGGTACGTGTGAGTTGTGGGCCAAGGACCGAGGTCTATTTCCGTTGGGTGAACGAGGTCACCTCGATTTGAACCGAAGAACGGCCACGAGACGATGGGGCCAACATGGAATTCCCCAGTTGATCTATGTTGGGGTGGTTGGTGGTGGCCGTTGCTTCTAGGAGGATACACATTAGGCATGGGAGTTAGAGGGGATGATAAATTAAATGACACGGAGGCAGGAGTGGGCGTGGGTATGGAAGAAGGTCTAGCTGTCATGGAACGGGTCTCTTCCGGTGATGATCCATTGTACAATGAGCCAATACTTGAAAAACGATGAGAGAAGAGGGGTATGATGATGGAAGCAAGATTATCGACCAAGGCCATAAGACTTTTATATGACATGGACTGGTACACGGAGGACAGTGGAATCCCTTCCGCCTGTCATGGAGGTTATGGTAAATCACGTGATTCCGGATAGGAGGGGAGAGGTGAACGGCACGGACCTTGGACATGATAATGTATTCGCCCCCGAGCCGGTTATACGGGTTAGACTCATAGCAATATACGACTGGGACAGGGATTGAAGTGTACGTGCGGATATACTCCATGGTCGCCACCTCCGATTCGGTCTTGCGTCTCGGCATGAACCGACAAGCGACACGCGCGATGACGACGCGGCCGTCGCTTAATGTGACGGAGTACGCCTATCAGGGCGAAGCGAATGATAAAGAATCAATGATTAGGCACATCAGCGTTGGGGGGTTTGTTTTGTACTACGCACTTTATGGAAGGTGCCTGCAACGCGGTCAAAAGGGGTAGGGGGTGGGGGAATGGCGCAAAAACGTCGTCAATCGTATTGTGTGTCATTTTGGGGGCGGAGGGGTAATGGTAGACGCACCGGAGCTCAGAAACTCGATCCTGCAGACCCGACAGTCCATCTTTTCCCTTATCACGTCTCGCAACACGTTCCGATCGACGTGAAACGGGGGTGCACCGTGGACTGCGCAATCGGCCTTGGCTTCGCGCTTGCGATCCGCTTGTTCCTTTACCCAGTCCCACTCGCATTCGACGACAGCGACACCGGTGCCGGCGGTGGCGGTGGTGGTGGTGGCGGTGGCGGTAGGGGAGGGCTTGACGTGATTCGCCGTCGCGGAGGTCATGGTGGGAGAGGCGGCGGAGGCGGTGGCGGCGGTGGTGAACGAGGATAGGGGTTGAGCAAACGGGGGTTTGGGGGTTTCGACGGCGACGGGGGGGAGCGACGAGAAACCCGCTACGACTGCCGAGGCGTCGTGTAGCATCGTTGTTGTGGGGTTAACGGGGTGGAGATCGTCAGGGGAGGAAGATCGCACACGGCAGTTTGGCACTGACTCGCTGGCTGGGGAGGGGGGCGGTGTTGGGATTTCGGGGTTTCACTTTCGCCGAGTGGTTGGGTTGGTTTTTGATCGGTTGGTTTTTGGATGGGGGTAAGAAAGGAAATGGGGGGAAGGAGGAGGAATTGACGAACAAAAGGAAAATGTCGAAAATGTGTGTGGATCTTTTTTGTGGTGAGTGGGGAGAGAGAGGACGGGGTGAGAGATGGAGTAAGGGGTTTATCTAAAGGAACCCGGGGTTCGGGGAGTCCTCGCGTAGCGCGTAGTGAGGTGACGAATGTATGTAAGTGGAAAGTGGTGTGTGGGTGACTAACTCAATCGCGAAGCCGGAAGCGACGTGAGTGAGGTGAGTCAAATGAATCGAACCGACGCGGGGCGGCGAGAGAGGGAAAAACTCAGCGGGGGGGTGCCAAGGGAAAGTTATAGCTGGCAATCGCGGGGGCTTTGTCCGTCCGCCGCTCGTTAATTGGACTATAAGAGGTTACATCGAACGTGCATTTCCGCGCGGCCCCGCAAACTCGGTGCAACAAACCCAGATAATCACGAGAACGGTGTGTGGCCCACGGCGCGGGTGGCGGGGTCGGCCTGGGGGGAGAAAAGGAAATGATACAGTACCGCATGATCATCGACTCTTCGGACTCGAGATTGTTCTATGTTCTATACGAGGGTGCCAGCTCCCATTTATAAAAAAATCCAGAACGATCTGTAATTTTGGCTTTTTCTTTTTCCCAAGCATAAACCTCCCACCCCCCCCGCAACGGTCCCAACTCGCACACCCCCCCGTTTTCTCGAAAAGCAACGCGCGTCGGTAGGGGCGCCTGATCACCATCACGTCACGCGGCCGGCCCTGTTTCCCATAGGCCTATTTTCTTATCAGCATCAGTTACCTTATCACCGGCTGCATGGTCTATCACGCGCCCCCGTCATTATAGATATAGACAGACAGTCGTGCGAAGTCTGTGCAGAGCCGCTGACAACCGCAACCCTTATCAAGGTGAGCCACAACCCCACATCTCGTCACATCTAACATCCACGCCGTGGCCCCGTCGTCCCATGGCCCCACTCCTCATCTCCACCTACGTGAGAAAGTTCGCTAGCTCGTTGGGTGTGGCTCGTGATCCAATCAAAACCCCCTGCATGCCGGCATCACCCGCTCTCTCCCCCGGCAAGCCCGAATATGGAAGCCTGATCGGAAAGGTCTTTGGTGTACGTGCGTACTACTAGTACTCTACGGGATTAGCTATGATGAGAAACTAGAGCGGAATGGTGCGGAGATTGAGCGCTCTCCGTGGCTCGTTCGGTGGCAAAGTGCTTGGCCCGCGGGACTTGGCTTGGTCAACTGCCAGAAAGCCTTCCTTTCGACGGTCACAACGAGCTTGGCGTGACTTCTAACGTGCGCTCCATGAATACCAATCATTCGACTGACATACGTCCTCCATCTTTTGGCCGAATAGAACCACGGCCAAGATTCGCCAAGGATCTTGCGCGTGTTGCGCAAACAAACCCATTCAATCTCTTCCGTCGCAGGGTAGGATCAGATCGGGACCACAGTCATCATCGTCTTGATCGCTAACCGAGAAGCCTATGGTCATCAAACACATCACCTTGGCATTTCAAAGCCAAAAAAATAAAATAAAAGAAGACAAAGAAATTATATAAAAAGGTTAAGGAATACAAGATGGTATAGTGAGGGTGGGAACCCAGTGGGGAAGGTGAAGTGCTACAGTACCCACAGGAAATTCAAGAGACTACCTGACTATAGTACACATCCACGAAAACCCAGCGACGACGTGGATGAACAAACGTTCATAAATAAGCATAAGTAGGACTGTGGGGGGTCCTATGCATGCAAAAAAATGCAAGCGACAGGACACGCAAATCAACGAACGGTTCACGACCAATGACACACAATAGAATGTTCGCACCGTTCGAAGGGGGGGTCGACGCACTCCACGTCATCGATACGACTCTTCAGCCAAGCCAGGACGTCCTGCCCCAGTACCGTACACTCGTACATTTCCAGACGGCGCATTTTTACGGGCGTTGCGGACCCACCGAGGGCCGAAGTTGGGGCTGAGGGTGGGGCGCTATCCGGATTTCGCGTGTCGACCATCTGCACAAGCTTCGTGATGCCATCAGAATGCGCGGGGCATCCGCGCAACGCGAGGTGTTCCAAGAATGGACACATAACTCCAGGTACATCCTCTTCCGGGGCACCAAGCATGGCAAAGAGCGGATCAAGGGGCGTGCCGCCGACCTGCAGCATACGCAAATGATTGAGATCGTTCAAAAATCCCCACGAAGCGATTAGCCCTCCGTAGAATGGGGGTCCGTTCGAACCGTATGCAATGGAGAGCGAGTGGATGGCCGGATGGCTTGATCGCGCAACAAGATTTGATATGCTGTCGTCGATCGGATCACGCGCGTCGATGTTCAGCGTGAGGCTGCAAAGGCTAGGGGTGACAAGAGAATCGATGAGAGAGGCCATGAGGTAATGCCCGCCGAGGGCGAGCTTCTTCAGCTCAGGAAGTGTGGTTTGGCACAGCGGGAGTACTGGATTGAGCACCGTGGTAACGTGCAGCGATAAATCCTCGAGCAGTTTGTTATTTGAAATTATATGAAGGATACGATCGACGGGGATACTGGTTGTGGGCACAGTCCTCAGGTTCAGGGATCGTAAGTTTGTTCGTAGCATTGGGGATGACCATTTAAATGGGGTGTATTGAAGGGTGACCGTCTCAAGCTTTGGTAATACTACTTCCGTATTTGGGTTGGCACTTGGGAGCCATGGCCATTCGCTGTGGTACATCGGCTCGGCACAAGAAACCTCGAATTCCCTCAGTAGCGGAGCGGGTCCTTTTGGCGTCGCACGTCCATTAGTATATACCTGTTTATTAATATACGCAAGAGCCAAGACGCACCAGAAATTGACTTGAGTGCTTGCCATGAAGGAAATTGTCTCTCGAACCGGAACACGAACCGCTCCCATCTGTGCATTTGCTCGACCAAGTAATAAATGACGATGTGTCCCCAGTGAGAGCTGGCGCGTGATTGGTTGGTCACACTTAAAGTCGACTGGAGTGGCGGAAGTGGCGGTGGCGGGCTAAGACCGCCCGACCAATCGTAATGTGGGGGAGAATGAGGGATTATAATTGGAGGTGTCGACGTCGACGGAACGATCTGAATGGAGGTGGTAGGTTGCGAAGCTTGAATTTGAACGTAATGGGTCGTCGTGGTTGCGTTATTCGATAGAAACGTCGGCCATTGAGAAGACGAACGTGTACGGGAGCGTGAAGTGGGGGTAGTCGCCACTGCATCTGGTACATGCAAGAAAATTTCGACGTCGAGGGGGATGCGGCCACCGGAACGTTCGAGCCAGAGTCGAATGGTATCCGCAGATGCGTTCGGAGTTGTGACGAGACGTATCTATAAGACGAGGTAAGTCAGCGACGGGAAATCTACGGGCAGGGCGGTCGGAAGAAATGCACGCCGCAAACATGAGGTAGAAGTGAGATGGCAGTTTTCCCGAGGTCGAGCCCCAGGGAATGGCCACGAACACGAGATCAACGTGCACCATGCATGTTTACGGGCGTACAAATTACTGCATCGGGACAGAAGCCGTAGCGAAAGAGGAAAGAAGGTCTAGCGTGTCCAGGGCCATGCACCCGAGATGGTACGAAAGCCACCGTTCTGCGCTCACGAATCGATGGCCCAATAAGCCAACTTTCGGAAGGTCGGTGCACGAGACGTGGAGCACACAACCGCCGGTTTGGCCAAGGAACTTTCGACCAAACCGAGATGAGTGTGAGACCGGAGGGGAGAGGAGCGCTTCGCGGACAGAGATGCGATAACGCGATGGAATAAAGGTAGGCTCCGTGGGGAAATGAGCGGAGATGTTCTCTGGAATGGCCAGGCTAGGCCCTCAAAAAGCTCCCACGTCGAAAAAACCTAGAGGGAAAGTAGACTGCGAATGGGTACCACACCTTTGACCATAGTTTCGGCATCGACAACGCCAGCCGCCTCCACTGGGAGCAGACCGATGCGAGGATCCACGCACAACAGGGATACTCGTCGAAATTTATGATGAAAATATGACGCAGCAGTTCCGAGGGGAGTCTCCGGATGGGTGCCATATAAGCGAGGGTGCGGGTAATCCTTTCTTCCAGAGTTGCGCGTTCGCGCTCGAGCTGTTTGATAGTACATTGATAGTCGGTAACGATCTTGTTTAGTTGAGCTTGCGTAGCCTCGATCTTGCGGGCGACGTCGGCGAGAGAGGAGTTTGTGTCATCAAGGAAGCGGCGGGCGTCAGCGAGAGAGGAGGCCGTAGGCGGCTCACATGTGAACAGGTGTGAGACCATGGTGGGAAGATGAGAGATGGGTAAGGGGGAATCGGGGAAGAAGGACCGAAAGGAGACTAGGCGAGAGTGGCTTTGAGAATTCAAGCAGGCAGGCAGAGAGTTACCCAGGGGCACTTGTCCGTCCGATTCAACTTTCAACTTTCCTTTTCCCGCGGGTCTGAAAATCGTACCTTTCTCGCTTCCCACTCCTTCCGCATTTTTTTTTATTGCGGCCTTGTATTTTTCACTCTGGTTCCACAATTGCGCATGGACGTCCTTTTTTTTTTTCAAATTTTTTTTGTTGGTGTCGCATCAAAACGGGTTCAAGAAAGCGCCGAACGGAGAGGACCAGATGGGGTTGAATGGAAATATATATATATACAACTTGCAAAGAGAGAGCAGAGCAAAAAGGCGAGGAAACGGATGGGAGTTGGTGGAGTGGAATACATATATAAGCGTATACGGTATTACACAGCACGAAGGGCATGACTGGAGTTCTAACGGCACCGCGTGCCCCCGAGCTTTTCCCGGGATCTATTTCTTTCCAGCTTCAATAACGTCCCCATTCTTACACGCGATGATTTTGATCTTTGGGGCCGTAATATGCTCGTTTGATTCCATCTTGAACGACGCATTTTTCACCAGGAACGTCCACACGTCGTCGCACAATCGGTATGTATGGAGATGGCCCTATTCGTAGCGTGGGCGGATGGGCGTCGAGAAGAGCAAGCAAAAATGACGTACCTTCAAGGTAGTCTTTGTCTTGACTTGCTTGACCATGATGTCTGCAAGAGACTTGTCAAACTAGAAAGGGACGGTCACTTTTCTGACGGTTCAGGACGTGGCTTAGTCTCGAGCACCTGCTGCAAAACCTTCATTGCGAGCTGGGGGGTGATCGCCCCGCTGGTGATGAGCTCGTCAAGAGAGTCGGTAAGGGCCATTCCGATGCTAAACAGCCAGGACGTCTTCTGTAACGACATGGGAAGAGACGAAGAGGAAGCACGTACGATGAACCACGGTAAAACTCATAGTATGCAGAGGCCATGACTCGGGGCTCCTATCAGTACGAGTTTTTTTTGGGAACCTTTGATGATGTCTGTCCAAAATACGGACAATTGTTGCGAGGTCCTTCCTTGTACCTGTGTACACGATCGCGATGGCAATGATGGCGCTGGCAGGCTTAGGCTCGTGGCGGTGCCGGGCTCCAAAGAGTCGTGACCAAGCGTGACTCGACCCCGTTCGAATGGCGATTAGTCATCATTCTATCACCCTCATAAACGCAAACGCTCGTCCTGGTCCCGAACTACCCTCACTTCTCGCTCTTCCTTTGCTTTCGCATGTCATCTTCCCCCGCCACTCTAACTCAAGAACAACCAATTGGCGAGAATCAAATTTTGGAACGTACAGACTTACGGAATCCACATCGTGGTCGCAACAGAAACCACAGATCTAATATCAATCACAGTGACTCTGGCAGAGATGAACCTGGCGTTGACGGGGGACAACGACGGACGACTGATCGTCGGCATCGACATAAACCAAAGGGGTCAGTCGTGGATGAACCACACGCGTCCCCATCTACCCCTGTGACCTCTCAGAGAGCTGCAACATCTCACGATCCCCAGTCCGACCCGGCAGCATCTGCAGGTCCTGCACCTTCTGCAAAATACCCCAATCGTCCTCCTCACCCAGCTAAAGGCCGAGCTTCGCACGTCCAGGATGCGAATTCTCCAGCATCTGGATCACCGGGCCATACGCGTCGTGCGGCCCGGTCGAACCCGGGAGCCAGGACAGGAGCACTAGCACCAACGAACAACGCAAACCCACCACGCAAGCGCAATAAAGCACCTGCCGGAGATGATCTCACTTCCATACTCACATTTTCCCTTTCCACCCCCCCATTTCCGGAATGCATGATCTGTTTCAATCGCATTCGACCGGATCAACCCACGTGGTCCTGTTCTCCAAGGGAAGAGAAAGAAGCGCAGTCATGTTGGAACACTTTCCATCTCAAGTGCATCCATTCATGGGCAGAGAAAAGCGTGAAAGACGTAGAAGAGGCTTGGAGAGCACGCGGAGAGGAGAGGAAAGGTGAATGGAGGTGCCCGGGATGTCAGTCGAAGCGGGAGATTGTGCCGCGCAAATACTGGTGAGTCCTGTCGAGGGTACGTTCGCATACATATGTTTATCTGACACGTACGCAGGTGCTTCTGCGGCTCGGCACAAGACCCCAAACCCCCTCGATTAGCGACACCTCATTCTTGCGGAAATTCCTGCTCGCGTGCTCGGGGTTGTGGCCACCCCTGCCCTCTTCCTTGCCACCCTGGGCCCTGTCCCCCGTGCATGATCACAATCCAGAACCCGTGCCATTGTGGCAAAGAAGTTATCGCGCTTGTTTGCTCTCGTGCTAACCCGACTTCTGGCGGAAGGATCAATCTTCCCTCCAGTCGATCTTGCGGACGTAAATGCGAACAACCCTTATCCTGTCGTAACCACGTCTGCCAGGAACTTTGCCATGATGGCGAATGCCTCCCATGCTCCGTAACCGACCTAGTGAGATGTTGGTGTGGCAAGGAGGAGAAGAAGATCGCCTGCGGTGAAGGCGATGCCAAGGAATGTCACGTCCTCACTGTGGATGGTGATGAGTCTTGGACCGGGAAATTTGGCTGTGACAATCTATGCGAGAGGTTTGTATTTCTTCTTTCATTCATCTATTATCACCCCTTAACCTATTATTCAGACCCTTCGACTGTGGTGTTCACAAATGTTCAAAGGCGTGCCATCCGCCGTCATTCAAAGCCCCTGAGTGCCCTTATTCTCCCCGGGTTGTTACTCACTGTCCATGTGGCAAACACTCGCTTTTCTCTGCAACCGCTACATCCTATTTTGGTGACGGTACGAAGCTCATTCGCACGACCTGCACCGATCCGATTCCAACGTGTCTTTCTCTGTGTGAGAAACCACTGGAAGGGTGTACGCATTCCTGCAACGCATCATGTCATACTGGCCCATGTCCCCCGTGTATGGTCACTCTTGTCCGGCCCTGTCGTTGTGGCTCAACAACGCAGTCCATATCCTGCGGTACCGCAAAGGAGGATACAGAGTCAACGGCTTTCCTGTGCAACAAGCCTTGCGGCGCGTTGCGGGCATGTGGTCATCATCAATGTACTCGTCTATGCTGCCCGCTTGCGAACCTTGCGAACCCCGCCGGTAAGGGCAAGAAGAAGACCGCTGGTAACAGCCTTGGTTCAGAATTTGTAGACGTGGGGGGTTGGCACCTGTGCGATGTCGTTTGCGGGAAGCCGTTGAGCTGTGGGAAGCATCGTTGTGATGAGCGCGACCATCGAGGATCGTGTCCTCCTTGCTTCCAGAGCTCGTATGAAGAGGTGTGTTGTCATCCATCTACAATCTAGCACTCAATTGATCGCGCCCGTAACCTACAGATTATTTGTCATTGTGGGCACACCGTGCTGGAACCACCTATTCCATGCGGAACGGAGATAGAGTGTTCCTACCCGTGTGTTCGCCCCCCTCCTCCATGTGGGCATCCGAAGGCGCCTCATCTGTGCCATGAGGACTCGACGCCATGTCCCTCATGCGTGTATCTCACGGAAAAGCTCTGCGCGTGTGGAAAGACAATGGTACCCAATATCCGTTGTTCACAAGAGAAGGTTTCCTGCGGCAAGGCATGTGGGCGTCCCCTCGGATGTGGATTCCATCGTTGCGAACAACTGTGCCATGCTGGTGCGTGTGCGCCATGTACGACAATCTGTGGGAAGTCGCGCAAGCTCTGGTACGTAATCGCTTTGCTGTGAGACGTAACTTTGTCCGTGATCAACTTCCGGTGCGTTTAGTCTTCCGGCACAGCACCCATGCACCCTGCCTTGTCATGCTCCCTCCGTTTGTCCAGAGGTTGAGCCGTGTAGTTCAACCATCACCATCACTTGTGCGTGTGGACGCATTCGGCAATCCGTGCTGTGTGGGCGGAGTACCTCGAACCCAACTGGGCGCGAGGCTGCCCTCGCCCCACACTGTACAAACGAGTGTGAGATCGCAAAGCGCAACGCTCGTCTTGCAGAGGCACTTGGCATTAATCCTGACACTCACAAACCGAACCGCGACGTTGCGTATTCAGACGACCTCTTGGCCTTTTCCAGGCATAACGGAAAGTTTGTTGAGCTGGTCGAGAAGACTTTTGCTGAGTATGTCTACATTACATTTTGACTGGATGCTAGACTAACACATCTGGATAACGCAGGTTCGTGTCGTCTGACAAGCGGGTACAAGTTCTTCCCCACATGCCCGAGTCGAAACGCAAGTTTGTCCACGATGTGAGTTACACGTTGAACTTTCGATATAGCGATTCCTTTGCTAATCAAACACCTCACAGCTTGCAGCCGTTTACCGCATGGACACGCAGATGGTCGACCGCGAGCCTCATCGCAGCGTACAGCTGATCCGCCGCATCGATACACGCATACCCCCTAACCTCCTCTCACAAACTACCTCTACGAGCACCACGCTCGGAAGGCTCGCCGACTTGCGTGCTCCGGCACGTGCTTCTCCCACAGCAGCCCTGGCGGGCACCGTGGCACCGAGAGCTACCAGGGGGTGGAACTCAGTCCTTACAACACCGCGTGTGGCAACACCCCCACCTGCCGCTCCGAGCGGAAATAACCTGTCAGCGTGGACAAGCCCAATGGGTTCAGAGCTCATATCTCGGTCTACTACACCTAATCCGCCCGTCCAGCCAGTGGCGACAGAAACAGCCGCTGCGTCTAGCACTAGTACGGAAGCGGTACCTGACAACTGGGAAGACGATTCCGAGTCTTAGGTCTTGAATCTTGGTACTTTTTTGAAGATCCGAAGGTTTTCTTTGGAACGTTACGAGTTACGAAACCTCTGTTGGCTGTGGCTGACCCACTACGGTTTAAGAGATGTTCATTGCAGCCCCCATCAATGAATGACATCCACTAAATTTAGACATCGGGAGCTTTGAACGTATGCCCATGTCGACTGGCCCACATCACGGTTTTGTAATGGTTGTGGGGTGTGGCGTCTTACCTGAACTTGAAACTAGTGAAGAATTGTGCGCCGAGTTGGAATATGTGAAAATTTCCTATACTAGGCCCATTCGGGGTGAACTACCTCGAGGGGTGGACAGGTAAGTAAGATCATAGGTGCCCGGATGGGCGCAACATTCGTGACGGCTCGCCACCCAGTGGCACCCACAGGTACCGTGACAGTATTTCTCTTGTGTGATGAATGTATCGGTGAACGACTGATGAACGTGAGCGATACCACCACGCAGTTATCTTCGAGACACCGGTGTGCAACAATAGGAACCGGTTTGGGTTTGATGGATCCTGACACGAAAGGATCTCAGGTGCTACGTAGGTTAAACCAGCAGCTCTTTGTAATAAATAAAAAAGTTCCCGATGCCCGGCGGTGTGGCTCCATACATAGGGTTTCTACGTGGAGACTGAATTTGATTTACAGTACAGCAGTACAGCAGTACAGCAATACAATAAATACAGGCTCCTTAGACGTCTTAGCGAGCCTTAATCTACCACTTTGGGCTCGCTTAGGTTCGCTTAGGTTCGCTAAGGCTCGCTAAGAGCGTTAAGGAGCCGGGAGGAATCCTGATGTACGCCACAGAGTTGGGTCGAGTTAAACCGAGCGAGTCGCAACTCAGGCCAACTTCCCTCCCTTAGTAGGAACGGAGTCGGCGGGATGCGGCCGGGCTATCTCCATCAATCAGTGTTCGGGATTCGCGGTGCTTGCCAGCTATCTCGATGCGTACTATGGTACAATATTAATGACCTGTAAGTAACCCGGCATGTTAACAAACAATTAACCACTACAGTAGAGACCAGACAAATATCAACAATGCGGTGACTCACCGGACACCGACGGACCGCCGTGCCGTTATCTCACTTCACGGGGCTGGGCCTACAGTATTCCACTTCTCTCTATTTGCTCAAACGCATCGCAGACATTGGAAGAGCATAGTCCCAACCCACTGGCATAACAGCCAAATGGGTTTGTAAAGCTCCCGGCTTTATGTGACTTGGCGTGGTTTACCATTTCAGATACACGTTCGTGGCCGCGGTAGCGTACCGCGGCCACCGTGACGGCGCCTTGGTATCGATGCAAGCCTTCTCTTACATTTGCACCAACCCTCAACGTACGACTTGTCGCATTCGGCGACCGTCCCAGCTGTGAAGACGCTGTCGTTGCCATGGGCTACGAACTTGAATTCCATCAGATCGACAACTGATCAAATCAAGGAGGCAACTGATGGTGCCCTCGAGCGTGGAAGAGCATTACTGTGGTGGTCAAGAGGCGCGCTGATTGATCGGCACCTCGATACCGTTGCTATGTCCTTCTCGCCGATCTCGCAAGGCAACAATATCAAATCAAATTGGGTCAAAGTCGTTAGATGTTGAAATGGTATATTTGGGCTACATGCTACTTATGAGGCGGGATGGAGGGGCAACTCGGAGAGGCTATGACAGCAGGAGGAAAATGGGAAATGGTGGCTGTGGCCGAGGTAAAGTGGGCGGTTTGTGAAGCGTGAGATGGCCCGGGAGAGGTCGCCGGAGCATCAGTAACGCCCTCTGTTTTACTAGCAAAGAACTCGTGGAAGGGACGCGTCAGATCCAGGGGAGTGAGGATGGAGATATGGCTGTGGGCATCGCACAAGGGATATAAGGACTCCTGGCTGAGATTAGCGTCGCCGTCGCCGTCGTCGTCGGTAGAGATGAAGAATGGCGGCGTCGGCGTATCATCGGGGACTTCATGTAGGGCAATGTAAATATTGCGAATTCGTTTGAGCATGCCGACAGTGGTCCCTCGATAGTGAAGGTCCTTGTGATTTCGTGCAGTGAGAACGAGCTGGTTCCACATGTCGCAAAACCCGCGCTGGATTTCCGGCAATATTAATGTGCGCTGGGGTTTAAATTTTGATACCACTTCTAGCGTCGGTAGTGATATCCCATAAAAGACGGGCCATCCTCCATGATTCCAGTGGTAAGAACAAGTCTCCCGGGTAATGAAGGTGAGATTGGCGAGCAATATGCTGTCTCCATGTGCGACCAGCCGTTGAAGAGCCGGTCTTGATACGCCAAATTGGTCCATGGCAAGACGGAGCCAGCGCTCGTCGCGTTCCTCCTCGCGGGAAAGAACATGGGTAACCACGCATTTTGCACGGAAGGTGATGTGCGGGTTACTTTCATTACACCAGCGTTTTGCGGAAAATCCGAAGTCGACGGAATTGAACAGGTTACCCCATGTTCCACGAAGAGCGCGATCTAAAATCTGCTGAGATGCGGAAAGCGACGTTGCGTCGACGGCCGTTCTGCACATGCCGACCCGTCTTTGCTTGACAGAGTCCGAGATAAGGTTGGATGACAGCGTCCGATCCATGAACCCAATTAAGGCTGCCGATAATCTCTTATCGTTCGGTTTAATGAAAGCGTTGAGAGGATCGACGACCACTCTTGAGTTGCAGAAGCCCGGAATAGGCGCAAAGAAGCGTTCAAGTTCGTGATCTTCATCCAAAGACTCGAACATCCACAATAACGCGCGTCCATCGATCCCAGATCCCAACCCCTGCGCCGCTTCTTCCGCTGCCTTGACCAATCCCATTAATAGC
>QFFA01004539.1:0-11820 GCA_003316565.1 Russula foetens | reverse complement strand
CCCTAAGCCTTTCCCCAACTGTCTAGCCTGTCAGGAGAGCAAATCTTAGCCATGGCATATGGATACGAGGTTCAACGGCGCCGCGACCACAAAGTCAACGTTGCCAAGAAAATGGCCGAACTTGTTTCAGAAACTGCCCTTCCCGGTCTCTTGCTCGTCAATGATCTCCCTTGGCGTGGGTAGTCTCTTGTATTGGACCCATTTGGCTTACAACAACCCTCATTAGTACGATATATTCCTGAACGGCTTTCGTGGTTAAGTTATAAACCCCTTGCCAGTTACGGCTACAATTTAGGGAATGAGGTCATACATGGGCCGATGAAATTCGTCCGAGAAAGCATAGTGAGGAATTACTTGGGTGTTCGACTGTGTTTTGGAGGCTCATTCTTCCTTAGCTCAATGGCACTGCTCGACCGTCACTTGCGCTTGAGAATCTACAAGAAACGGAGAAGCTCTGGGGAAAAGAACGCACAAAGGTAGAGGAAACGATTGCTGGAGCTCTGGGATCGATGTATGCAGGCAAGTGACTTATCGATGCCCGAGTGTCGGTTAGATAACATGCTCCTTAGCCGGCACCGACACAGTAAGTGACTAGGCGAAAATTGCGAGTATACTTGCACAGTCACGTCCTCATTTATAGACACTGGCTTCCGTGATAGTGTTTTTCGTAGCTGTCCTGCTCCGTCCAGACGTCCAGACGATGGTACAGAAGGAACTCGATGCCGTCACTGGGAGAGAGCGACTTCCGACCTTCGAAGACCGACCGAGGTTACCACTCGTCGATGCTGTATGCAGAGAAGTTCTGAGGTGGAGACCTGTCACGCCTCTTGGTGAGCTAATTGCTACACCGATCGACCTCCAAAAAGATCTCATGGCTAATGATGCGCAGCCATTGCTCATGCGGCCACGGAAGATGATTTCTACGAGGGTTACTTTATACCCAAGGGTTGGTTGTCTTAACATACATGTCTCGTTCACTGATGGTCGGCCGTATTTTCAGGCGCGATCGTGCTTGGGAACTCATGGTGCGATATCTCCCATCTTCCTTTTAGCTTAGTTTTCAACTGGCTTATAGGGCGATCTTACACAACCCGGCCATGTACCCGGAGCCAGATGCTTTCAGGCCAGAACGGTTCATCGACGCAGATGGAAACCTGCGAGATGATTCAGTATTGACGGCAGCATTTGGATTCGGAAAACGAGTTTGCCCTGGGAGACACTTCGTCGATGCTTCCCTCTTCATTGTTGTCGCGTCCATTCTCTCTGTTTTCAAGATCGAGAAGGGCAAAGACTATGGTGTAGTGCCTGACGCGTATCCGTTTACGGGAAACGGCATCAAGTACGGACATCACTTGTCATCGGTGTAGTGTCGACTCTCAGACCTGACCCATCATCGATTTTTTCCCAGCCGTCCCGTCCCCTTTCCATGCTCCGTCGTCCCAAGGGATAAAAAGGCAGAAGAACTTATTGCCGCAGAGTCTCTGTCAAAATAATCCATTCAGGTCGTTTCGCTTGATTTCTTACTTTCGACTTTATGAGGTTGGGCGTGCCCCTGCTGAGCATGGTAACGTGTCTGAGTGACAGTTGTCGCTGGACGATACCTGTATTATGTGAAACAAGCCACAAGCCTACTGCAGCAGGACTTCAGAAAGTGGCACTTTCCCGGATACCTACACGCCATGGTACTACAGTACTACAGTAGTTGTAGCGCGGCAAGTCCGGTGAGACATGGCAGATCATATGACTATATATCAATCATATGACATTTCTTTCACGTGACATGGATGAGTAGCAGAGCCTCCCTCGGCGTGTAAACTTGGTGGGTAACATGCATGACCCTGCACGTTTATGCATGGTTGTCGCGTTGAACCCATCCAGAGATGTAGAAATCTGTGGGCAGACCAGTGAGTTCGAGGAAATGTGTGAGGGACCTCAGTCAACGCCTGGGCAGAATTATTAATAAACAAGGGGGCCACATCTATGTACGCCACTTTAGTACTACTGTACTATGTACAAAAGAGTGTCGACCATACCTGGGATATGAAATCAACTAAGGACAAGTCGAACGACAAACGTGAGGTGCGAGGTGAGGACACCAACGTGGATAAAAAGTTTCACTACTACAAGGCAGGGGTGTCCGGGGGTATTCATCATTCGATCTTCGCTCAACGTAACAATAACAACCAGCTCTATATAATAAAACCACACCCGTCTCAACATGCCCCCACTCAGCTCTGCCCGTGACGATGGATTCTCTCATGTTAACCCTCGACCTTCTTGTTCTCGTCTCGTTCTTCGCTGTTATTTCGGCAATCCGTGACCGTCAAAGGCGGAGAGGGCGCCCTTACCCCCCTGGACCACCACCGCGTCCCATAATCGGCAATCTACTCGACATCCCTAAGGGTTTCTCCTGGCTCTCGTACGCGCGGCTCTCAAAGAAATACGGTACGAATCACGTCGTCGTCGCAAGGTTTGACTTCTAACAGAACGAAATTTTCAGGCGACATCATATCTCTCCGCGTCTTTGGACGGGTGATCGTCGTATTGAATTCCGTCAAAGCGAGCAAAGACCTGCTCGAAAAACGCGGAGACATCTACTCCGATCGTGCTGTCCTTCCCATCTGCGAGATGTGTGTGTTTCTCTGCGTTAGAACTCTTGCGTAGGGTGGCTGACGGCGCTCAGGATGGAGTGGGGATGGATCATACCACTTGCAAGGAACACCGAGTTTTGGCGCCAAGCACGTAGGCTGCTCGACCGTGGCCTTCGACCCGGAGCCATATCGGCGTATCGTCCTCTGCAGCAAGCCAAGGCACGCAGTCTGCTCGTCAATATGTTAGCAAAGTCGGATGAGTGGGAAGCCCACCTCGAACAGTTTGTCGTATTTCTCTCGGCGTCACTAGGTTTCTCTTAACATTTTCCACAACTGTTCTGTCCAGCCTGTCCGGAGAGCTGGTCTTATCGTTGGGATATGGCTACGAAGTCCAAGGTCCCGATGATTGGAGGGTCAACGTGGTCAAAAAATTGACCCAATTTGGAACGGGAATACTACTTCCAGGTGCCTTGCTCGTCAACGATCTCCCTTTCTGTGAGTTCTCTCCTTAATATCGGACAAAGTCAGATTACGAAAACTCACTTTAGTAAGATACGTTCCTGCATGGCTTCCGTGGTTCAGTTATAAGCCTCTTGCTCGTCGTGGCTACGAAATAAGTCAGAAGGCCAAGAATGGACCGATGTCGTTCGTCAGAGAAAGTCTAGTGAGGAAGCGTTCTGCGTGATTGAGCGCATTTTAACATTCTCTGTTCGCTAGGCTAACGGCACTGCTCGACCGTCCCTTGCTCTCGAGATTTTGCAAGAGACAGAGAAACTACGGGGCGCAGAACGCGAAAAGGCAGAGGATGTGGTTTCGGGAGCACTAGGATCGATATACATAGGTGAGCGATCTCTCCATGAGTGATACCCGGTCGTCAGACTAAAGAACCTCTAGCCGGGACTGACACAGTACGTGGACTAGTAGATATTTGCGCGCGTGCCATCTCAATGAAGTCTTCGCTTTCAGACAGTGTCCTCCATAATGTCGATCATCATAGCGATTATGCTTCATCCAGAGATACAAATCAGAGCACAGGAGGACATCGATGCGGTCACTGGGAGGGAGAGACTTCCGACTTTCGAGGATCGCCTAAGACTGCCATTCGTCGAAGCAATTTGCAAGGAGGTTCTGAGGTGGAGACCCGTCCTGCCACTTGGTGAGTTTAGTACCAATTTATCGATCGCGTACTCAAAGGCATCGCGAGCCACAGCCGTACCTCACGCAGCCACAGAAGATAACGTCTACGAGGGTTTCTTTATACCAAAGGGTTGGTGACCTTGGCGTTCGAATGTCTTTCGCTGATCATCGACCCATATTTTCAGGCGCGCTGGTGATTGGGAACGCATGGTGCAAATTCTATCGTATTTCTTTTGGCTTGGCTTACATCGTTCTTAGGGCAATCTTACATGACCCGGCCATGTACCCTGAACCAGATGCCTTCAAACCAGAACGGTTTCTGAACGCAGATGGAAGCCTGCGTGATGACCCAATTTTAGCATCAACATTTGGATTTGGAAAACGAATCTGTCCTGGGAGACACCTCGTCGATGCCACCTTATTCATCGTCGTTGCGTCTTTACTCTCTGTTTTCAAAATCGAGAAGGGCAAAGGCGCCGGCGACACGCCAGATAGTTATCGATATACAGGCGGCACCGTAAGGTACAGTCATCATATGCCGTCCGAGTCGCCAGCGTAGGATCGACTCTGAGATCTGACTGTTGTTGGTTTTCTTTTCAGCCGACCGCTCCCTTTCCCCTGCTCCATTATTCCAAGGGATAGAAAGGCGGAGGAACTGATCGCCGCCGAGTCCCTGGCACATTGAAGTATTCAAGTTAATGATAGTAGCAAGGTTAATTAGCCTTAGCGAAAGCGACTAAATTAATCCGATTTCACTCACCATTACTTTCGGAGTCTCGGTTGATTTCCTTCATGTTTTCGATTTCTTTGCAATGTGTGTACTCTTTTTGCACGGTGACCTTGTTTGTGCGGTGCAATGTATCGGTGTCAAACGTCGAAGGACTAGCTCGGAATTTGCCAATGAGAAGACATATAGCCGACGATTTACAGTACTCATATGACGCGTCGCTTTGTCCTGCGCGGCATTGCGCCCTAGTTGGTAGGTTACAAGGAGGACCACCATACTGTATATATAAAACCGGGCCAGAACTCCGACAAAATGATACTCATGCACCAGCGTAAACGTACAGCCATCACTCACCACTCATTTTGGCTCAGATGAGATCAATTCTGGACCTACCTGCATCTGATTTTCTTTTTCAAGCATCCCAATTCATTTTCCTGTTCCATCGCTCCACGGGATAGAAGGGTAGAAGCTTAGCACATTGATCCGGCAATCGGGGGTTGGTGATCGACAAACGTTGCTGTTGAGACTTGTATCACTCACTTGACTTCATCAAAGGAAAGGATCGGATTCGACAAGGATAAGACTCTATATATTGTTTTGTTTCTTGATCTTCGGATCTTCGGAATATGCTAGTTACGTTTAGTTAGTCCGAAAGGACGCAAAATGGTCGATGACAATCTCATATAAAACTGCAGGTCTCCGTAGTGTCACCTTTGGTATTTACTTGTCATTGGCACTGAGAAGCACTTACATTGGAACCCAATATGTTTTCCGAGCGCGAGTTGTATCCATTCCATTCGAGAATAGTACTGCTATCAAGATACCCTCTCTTCGCCGCTTCAGACTCTTAGATGCGCCGAAATAATAAAAAGTGCTATCAAAACAACAGCATTTCGCTCCGAAGGGTATGGTGAGCGTCTATCGACCCATCGTACGCATAGACCAGGTCACCTGCAACGTGTTTCTCTATCAGTCCCATCAGTACAGCGATTCTCGTCCCCAACTGTCATCCGCCTTCCCGAAGACGCTTTCTATCAACCCTCAATATTAGCCTCGATCACGAACAACTGAACATGTCCCAGAACTCCACTGCAACCACCTCGACCTCAAACTATCAATCCATCTTCGACAATGCCATCGAAGCCTACAAGAAGAAGACCAAGAAAGATCTCCGCTCCCATCCACTACTCGACAAACTCCAGCACTGTCATTCTCCAGATGCCGTCCTCAGCATACTTTATCAACAAATTCCCGGGTTCGACCAGTCTCGCGGTACCGATGACAAACTGACCAAGTGGTTGAATCCCACTGTCAATGTCCTCTGCGCGTTCTCTGGAGTCATTGGGGGTGGCATTAGCCTGGTAAGTCCCACTGAGCTCTGCGACGAGTCGTTCGTGTCCTGATATTTGGTCGTCAAATAGGTATTCCAACCAGCGGCGGTGATCTTCACTGGAATCGGTGTCCTTCTCTCAGTGAGTATTTGTTCATTTAATCCATTCCGAGGCTCATCATGACGCCCAACTCTCTCAGGCAGTCAAGGCCGTTTCTGATGATCAGGACGCACTCATTGTAGTCTTCGAGCGCATCGAAAACTTCTTCAGACGATTGGAGACCTATGTCGAAGTGCCACCAACCACGGGGATGACAGACATAATAGTCAAAATCATGGTCGAGGTGCTTTCCATCCTTTCGATCGCGACAAAGGAGATCAAACAGAGCAAAGCGAGTGAGTTGATTGCTGGGGTTATGGATTGCTCGTGTTGACTTACGGTTGCTTAGGGAAATACATGAAGAAGCTTACTGGGAGGGCCGATATCGTGGATGCGTTGGGCCGACTGGATCGACTGACACAAGACGAAGTTCGGATGGCGGCTGCGCAGGGTCTGAAGGCTACTCACGAGGTCGATGAGAAAGTGCAAGGCATCGACGACAAGGCGCAGTCCATCGACAATAAAGTGCAGGCTATCGATGACACAGTACATGCCGTTGACAACAAAGTGCAGGTCGTCGACGACAAGGTACAGGGCGTCGACGACAAAATAGGCTTCATCATGCACGGTGTGCAATTTGTTTTCGACCAGTCACCCCCACAGTACTCATTTCCATCTAACTAGGTGGTGAGAAGATAAGAGAAGGATTACAACAAGTTGCAGACGACATAGGCGATCAGAAGCGTCCGTGATCGCATAATTTCACTTCGTGTACTATGACGGCTAAATCGCTCTCACAGGCAATCAGATCCGACAAGACCTTCGGAATTGGCTCTCCCCCCCGGATCCGTCTGTAAATTACAACATCGCAAGCGATGCCCACCACGAAGGTACTGCCCTGTGGTTCATTGAAGGCGATGCCTTCGAAGGTTGGAAGGCATATGGGTCATTATTGTGGCTCTACGGAAAACGTACTTTTATCTCCTTCAGCGGCTTTGCCTTCGCTAACAGTCCTCTACCTCCATAGCCGGTTCCGGCAAGAGTGTACTCAGGCTCGTCTCTTCCATCCCGAATTCTTTATGACGCCTATTATTGACCACCGAACAGCTCGTCGATCATCCATGATATCAAATCCATCTGTAATGCAGGATCTGCTCATATTGCCTTCTTTTTCTTCGACTTCAAGGACAAGGGAAAGCAGGATGCCCACGCCCTACTTTCCTCTTTCCTCGTCCAACTCAGCCATCAATCCACATCTTTCTGCGACATTCTCTTTCGCTACCACTCATCCCACCAATCTGGCTCACAACAACCCAGTGACCGAACACTCATACAATGCCTCGAAATGATGCTCAAAGCATCAGGACGCGTCCCAGTCTATCTCATCATTGATGCCCTGGATGAATGTCCCAACACAGCCAAGCTTCCACCGCCACGTGAAAAGGTGTTGGAGCTCATCGAGAATCTCGTGAAGTTAAATCATCCCAATTTGCGTCTGTGCATAACCAGTCGTCCTGAGGTTGATATCCGGGCGTCCCTCGAACATTTGGCAACCAAGTGTATATCTCTTCACGACCAGAGCGGTCAAAAGAAAGATATCGAGAATTACCTGAGGTCGGTGGTTTACTCAGACAGAAACATGAGGAGATGGCGAGATGAGGACAAAATGTTGGTCGTTGAGACGCTCACAAAGAAAGCTGATGGCATGTAAGGGCATAATTTTTGTGCTCAACAATGGTTTCTCACATTCTCACTCAGGTTTCGTTGGGTCTTTTGCCAACTGGAAACATTAAGACCCTGCCTTCCACCGAGTGTGCGACCGATTCTCAACGAATTGCCCCAAACGTTGGACGAGACATACGAGCGGATACTTCAGGAGATTCCAAAATCGAACCGAGTGCATGCTCATCGGCTCCTCCAGTGCCTCACCATTGCTGCCCGCCCTCTACATGTGGAGGAGCTTGCGGAGGTCCTCGCAGTTGACTTTGGCACGACGGGAGGGATTCCGACGCTGAACGAAGATTTGCGGTGGGAAGATCAAGAACAAGCTGTGCTGTCCGCATGTTCCAGTTTGATCGCCGTTGTCATGGATGATGGTTCCCGAGTGGTTCAATTTTCGCATTTCTCGGTCAAAGAATTTTTGACTTCGGATCGTCTTACCACTTCGACAATCGACGCCTCCCGTTATCATCACATCCTTCTCGAGCCATCGCATACGATCATGGCACGAGCTTGTCTCAGTGTCCTACTTCGTTTGGATTCTCACATCAAATACAGCCTTCAGAATTTTCCTCTGGCTCAGTATGCTTCTGAACACTTTGGGGACCATGCCGAGTTCGGGAACGTTTTTTCACACATACGGGACGGGATCGACGACCTCCTTGACGCAGAAAAGCCCCATTTTGCCGCCTGGTTGTGGGTGCGCAAAAGTGAATTCGATGAGCCCACGGAACGACCAGAAGCATCTCCGCTGTACCACGTTGCGGGATTTGGATTCCGAGCCATGGTGGATCACCTGATTTCAAAGCGCCCAGAGGATCTCAGTGTCAGGGGCTACTACGGCATTCCATTACACGTAGCGTTGTATAATGGTCACGCCGATGTTGCACTGTTGCTACTCGGGCACTGTACGGACGTGGATGTTCGAGGAATTGATGACCAGACACCGCTACACATGGCCGTGGACAGCGGACTGCTCGAGGTTACTCGCACACTCATCGGGCGGGATGCGAGTATCAATGCGCGAGATTCGAACGGCCGGACTCCACTGCACCCAAGCTCTCATGGCCGATTAGGGTCATTTGATGATCAATATTTCGACGTGGTGCGGTGTTTATTGGAGCATGGTGTGGACGTGGACGCCCAGGCAAACACTGAGCACCCGACTCCCCTCCATATCGCGTCGTACTTCGGAGGCTTCAAGGTCGCACGGCTGCTGCTCGACCATGGTGCAGGCATCAATGTACGGGACAAGAATGGTCGGACGCCATTACATGGAACCTCGGTCGATATGTTCGACGGCTTGAGCGATCATTTTTTTGATACTGTGCGATTCCTGCTGGAGCATGGCGCGGACATCCATGCGCTGGATAACGACCATGCGACTCCGCTTCATTTGGTGTCACAGTCTGGCGGTATGAAGGCCGCCCGCATACTCCTCGAGCATGGTGCTGACGTTCACGCACTGGATAATGTTCACTCGACCCCGTTGCATTTGGCGTCACGACAAGGAAACGTCGCGGTTGCACGCCTACTGCTCGAGCATGGTGCAGACGTTCACGCACTGGATGACAACCACTCGACCCCGCTGCACTTTGCGTCAGATAGTGGTAATGCCAAGGCTGCACGTCTACTGCTCGAGCATGGTGCAGACGTTCACGCATTGGATAACAACCGTTCGACCCCGCTGCATTTTATAACGCAAGATGGCGACGCTGGTGCCGCCCGTGAACTGCTCGAGCATGGTGCCGTTGTTGACGCACGGGATCACAAAGACTCAACTCCGCTGCATGTTGCATCGCAACGTGGCAACGCCAAGGTTGCACGCTTCCTACTGGAGCGTGGTGCGGACGTTCACGCACTGGATGGCAACCACTTGACCCCGCTACATTTTGCGTCAGGACGCTCAGAGGCTGCACGTCTACTACTCGAGTATGGTGCAGACGTTCACGCACTGGATAATAATCATTCGACCCCGCTGCATTTTATATCACAATATGGCAAACCTGAGGCTGCACGCGTACTGCTCGAGCGTGGTGCCGTTGTTGGCGCACGGAATAACGATGACTCAACCCCGCTGCATGTTGCATCACAATGTGGCAACACCAAGGTTGCACGCGTACTGCTCGAACATCGTGCGGATATCCATGTGCGGAACAAGACAGATCAAACACCGCAACACCTACTATTGGCCATGTGTAGCGACAAACCGCCGGACGATGACATTGTTGCTATACGGTTCTTCGTAGACCCCGATGCAGATGTCGACGCAGTTGATCAAAACAACTCGACCCTGCTACATAGCGCATCATACGACGGAAAGGTCGAGTTTGCACAGCAGCTTCTTGAACGTGGTGCAAGTATCAATGCGCGGAACGAGAGGGGACATACACCGCTGCACCGGGTATTGACCGGGCTCAATGATTACTCTGGGGCTAGTTACTTTGATACGATACAGCTCTTACTTGACAATGGCGCGGACGTTGATGCATTGGATGACGCCCAGTCGACTCCGCTCCATGTGGCATCAAAACATGGCTGCGCCAAAGCGACACGGCTACTGCTCCAGTATGGCGCAAGTGTCCATTTCCAGAATAACCTGGGTCAGACCCCCTCCCAACTTGCGTCGTTGGAGGGTCACGAGGCGATCACACGGATTTTGTCGGAGCATTTGCAGAGTGAGCAGAAAACGTGACATTTATAGCAGTACAGGTCTTATGTAGAGTACCAAAACAATCCCATCCCATCTGTTGTATTTCAAAGGCTTATACACGAGGTTTTTAACCCCTTTCCCCAAAAGACTAGCCCAAAAAGATCTGAATACTGTCTCAAGTGTGAACTATCGAGGTCTTACAGCAACAACAATGGATGCCTGGTGGTGGACAGGACCACCATTCAGGCGAGAATCTTGACAGGAGTTTGAGTTTCAGAAATAGACGACCGAGACAAATAGTATATCGCCTGAGATAGACGGGGAAGGATGATATCCTCGTGCAAACATTTAGCATCGTCCTCGGCTGGAGGATGAGGTACACCCCGATGAAGGTGGGGCCCTTGCCTCACAAATCCGTATGCGGTAGTGCTCCTCCTGTTCCGCCTTTATTTATTCTCTGCCTCGTCTCCTATAGCTGCAACTCGTGGAGGCGAGCGGGTTAACTCGACCGACGGTATGGAGCTGTATCGTCTGCTTGCGGGCCTTGCTACTACGGGGGTGGCTGGGGCTGCTTGAACTCGCGCTGGAGGTCCGTAGGAGCAGATAAGGCCTCAGACCGCGGAGCTGCTGCAGGCCAGCCCCGCGCACGCGCGTTGTCCTCCTTCTCCCTATCACCCGCCCTCCCTCTTCGAGCTAGAGGCACCATCCTTTGCGAGCTCATTTTTCTTCTCTTTCTCCATTTTCGGATACCCGCTCCCGCCTGTTGCACCTTTCGTGACGCCAGAGCCCACCTCGAACTGCCTCGACTCAAGTCCAAGCATGGGCCGCGACCGTCTTCCAGAACCGTCAGAGCTAGCGAGTGCGGGCGTAATCGGGGTACCAGAGTCCGTTGGGGGACGAACCCGAAGATGAAGAAGGGGCCAGTCGATGCGGTTTGACCTGGTGATGTGGACGGTGGTTTTGGGTCGATGCTTGCTGTCTCGGCCGGACTTGCCCTTGCTCGGAGAGGACGGAGAAGGCTTGGCCACAGATGGAGCAGCGGATGGGTTTCTGGTCTTCGGCTGCGTCGTGGTGCAGATACAGTACCAGTTAGACGGCTGCAGCGGTGGCCACCGCCCTCTTCCGGCTCCGAGTCGTTGCCCGGGGCCACTGGCAAGCGATGCGGTGAATCGCCGCCTTGATTCGCCTCGGAGGTGGCGTTGGCCCTGCGTCCTTGTAGCGAGGATGATTCGCTGGATCGCCTCTTTGTCCCGTTGTGTAGATTTTTCGGCCTCGAGGGCGTCCTACTCCTCCGCGTTCGTCTTGCTCCCGCAAACGCACATCCATAACCTGCCTGCCGCCTCCTCTACCCTGAGGCACTGTTACTCGCAAGAAAACGCTTGTAGCCTAGTCAGGACTGAGTGCTGCTACTATTCCGGCGCCTGGAGGTCGTATCCAGCGTGTGATAACATGTGGTGCTGGTGGCGAAGTTCAGGCGAACACGCGGACAAACTCAGACGATGATGATGGTCTCGCCTCCTCAGTCCGAGATCGTTCTTGTTTGTTGCCCTACCCAGTACCAGA
>QFFA01004538.1:0-10036 GCA_003316565.1 Russula foetens | reverse complement strand
TCTTGCAGATCAGACTCTTTCGCGACATCAAGACTCATGATATATGATGACTTTACGACCTTGAATGACTTTCACGATATTCACGCGTTCTCTCTCCTCTCCTGCTCCCGTTGTCGTCTTAGCGTTACCGTAATCGTAATTGAGAAAATGGGTATTGATTAGTCAGCATAATTTTGCTCGTCCGTCCGATTTTCTCAACACGACTATCGATCTACCACCAAATCGCTCATGGGTCTTTCAGGTAGGAAAGTCAAGCAGCGGATTGGCAAGGACCCGCGTAACCTCTCGTGGGCCGATGGTCAGTATCCTCCACTCTCCGTCTCTCTCGCTCGGCTCCCTTTAGCAAAATTTCATTCATCATCCCGCTTCTTCACGGACAGATGCCAATCGCTTCGGACAGGCCTACCTTGCGAAATTCGGATGGGACGCATCCAAGGGTCTCGGTGCATCCGGAGAGGGACGTATGAATGCGATCAAGGCGACGCAAAAGCTGGACATGCTAGGCATCGGTATGCAGCACCAGAAGGACCCTAACGGCATCGCGTGGCGGCAGAACCGAGACTTTGAGAACCTGCTGCGCAGGCTGAACGAGGGTACCGATGCCGTCACAGGACCATTCCACAAGGCGCGCGAGGAGTCGCTGAAAGGATGGGGAGAAGGAGGGGGGGAACAAACGTCCACGAGTGAGGCCGGGAATCCGCAGAACATGAACGAAGACGAGCGCGATGGCGATGGCGGCGACGAGGACGAGGACGAAGTCGTTATCGCGAAGAAAGAGAAGAAAAAGAAAAAGAAGCGTAAGGCTGCGGAGGCGTTAGAGGAGGAGGAGGACCCTCTTGACAAAAAGAAACGCAAGAAACGGAAAAAAGTAAAGGGGGACGATGAGCACCACGCGTTGCCCAGTGACGACGCGTCGGAACCACCTCTTGCTCCTTGTTGTCCTCCTCCCGAATCCCTCACAAGGCAGAAAGAAGAACCCGGATTTGTACCGACGACCGCCGTAACTGCTGCACCGGTCTCCATCCGCGCTCCGTACGTCGCACCTCACCTTACATTCCGCGGATTTCAGATCGGAAGGCTAATCGTTACATCCGTCCCAAATGCGCCTTCCACTTCCATTCATCTCCCCACCGCAGCCCGCGCACGCACCGCGCCCGCATCATCGCAGCCAAACGCATGGCAGCGTCAAATTCGACTGCGCTCGCCGAGATCCTCGGCATCCCGTCCACTTCTTCCACTTCTTCCCTTTCCTCCCCGTACCCCTCCACCGCCATCACTCCTACCCACACCCCCACCCCCGCCGCTGAGGAGCAAGAGCCTTTAACAAAATTGACGACATCATCGCAGTCTGTTGGCGATTACTTCAAGGCGAAGCTCAGTGCCAAGGCACACGGAGGGCGGCAGCCTCGTCCGACTGTGGCTATTGGTGACAATGCATCTACTCCTACGTCTGACGGTGACGATCACGACCACCGTCCTGGGTTGGGTTTAGATAAGGGCGCGTCGCGAATGCTGGCGACGGACGAGTTAAATGAGGAACAAGCGCGCGGGGGGATTGGCGCGACGAAGTCGTCAAAATTTGCGGCTATGTTTACTACGCAGAGTCAGCCTGCGGCGGACTCCCGGGAGGACAACGCTGCGGTTGCCGTTGAACTTGTTGAGGCGCATGATGCTACTGACCAGGATGACGATTGTAGGAAACGTGAGAAGAAGCGCGCAAAGGAGGAACGGCGTAGGGAGAAGGAAGAGAGAAGGCGGAGGAAAGCAGAGGCATACCAATTGGACGATGCGGTGGTTGACGTGCCCGTTGGTGAAGCATCAGCTGGGCGAACGAAAAAGAAGAAAGGCCATGAACTTGGGGCCCCCGATGGCGATACCCAACTTCCCGGTGCTGGTGGGACAGAGGTCATTCGGACAAAAAAACGGAAGGGCGACAAGGATAAAAAATCGGCTAAGCACCGGAGGCCTACAGGATAAGACGACTTTGCGATACCCTCGCGTTCGTGCTAAAACTCGCATTGTATATCTCATAGACATAGACAGATAGTATGGCATTCTAAGTTATTGCACTGCTTTACGCAAACTACACTGGAAGAACTGACGAGAGACAGGCGGACCAACGGTCTAAAGATTGTCCCGACTCGCCCTGCTTCGTGCCGTAAACGGCCTTGTTCAGTTTGAGCACCATACCTTCGGGAACGTCGGTGAGTTCTTGGCATCGGTCAAGTCGATCGTGCCGGATACAAGACCAAACCTTGGCATACTGTGCATCTGCTTCGCCTCTAGCACGACCGCGGACGGTAAAAGTTGAGGAACGAGCACTGCATGGGAAAGACGCCGAGCCAGGAGCACATGCCAAGTAAAGTAAACTGAAGCGACGAATTTTCACGTGAACTTGCAGCGCCCATTTCAAAAAACTTGGCGTTGCAATTGTGGTGGGCGCTATTCCTCGTTGCCCGTTGCCTCAGCTGTGCCAGCGGTCGTGCCAAGAGACGCCCAAGGGCTCGCTCTTGGAAAAGAAAACCCGAGAGGGGCAGACAGCCTGTTGTTATGTTGTGTTACCCGAGGTGTCCTGGGTTTGAGGCGTTGCGGCAGTGGAAGATCAAAGGCGCGCCGTGGGGGCTGTAGAAGGAAAACAACCTTCCGTTGTAGGAAACCGCAACTTTCTTGTTCCCTAAGACCGCCCCGAGACGACCTTGACCCCCGAGGCGCACCGGGTAGCAGGGGAGGCGTCTTGGTTGGCTTTGACTTGCGCCCGTACAGCCAAAAATGAACATCCTGATGGTTATCTCTGGCTTCTTGGCGATGGCGATTTTATGGAGAGCTTCGTCTTGGAGGGGAACATCGCACTAGGCGAAGGGTGTTGCGTGATAACAGTGCGAAATCGCGTCGCGGAGGGGGGGGACGAAGGGCGACAAGAGGAGGAACAAATGGTGATAATGAACAATGACAGAGAGAGTTTTTAAAAAACAAGGTTAGGCTCATTCGATGGAAGACGTTGGAATCTTGGTGGTGGAAGTTCACCAGGTTAAACATCATTTTGATCCGGATCGAGTACGCCGCGGGTTCCCTTGGCCGGTTTCAAGTTGGTTGATTTTACACGGGCACCTTCGTAGGTCGACATCTGAGCATGACCACAAAGACCGTGATGGGTGGCGGGTGTTTCGGCCACAGATCAAAGTCCTAGGACGGGCGGATCACAGACGATACTGCATCTACGACCAACGGTGACAGCGACGCCGGAGGCATCCTGTATTACTGCACGGATGGGGACATTGTAGACTATCGCAGGTGCTGCTGTGCGTTGAGCGCAGTGACGTGGCAGTGATATTAACCCTCGGGTTCGGAGATGGGAGAGCGGACGGGAGGGTCAAGTGTCGGGTGTGGGTGTGGAAGGACAGGCAGAGGAGCGCAGTGCGCACCGCCGCCACACGGTGATCGGTGACCTAATTTATTTCATGGCACTGCAAACAGGGCTCAAATGGCGACACCCTATATTAACGTACCCCTTCCGTTGCCCTCCGTCGCACCTCCCACACCCCTCGACCTCGACCAAGGCTATCCCTTCTTCGTCTTCTCTCTTCTCTTTCACTCGCTCCCACCTACCCACCAATCCATTCGCTTTAGAACACAGACATGGTAGCTCGACATTTCTTGTGCTGTCTACCTCTGCGCCTCGGCGCCCTACTTATTTCCGTCGCCCAACTCCTCCTTTGCGGGCTGATAGCTGCTGGGAGCGTTTATACCCTCAAGGGCATGCGTATGTCGCGAACAGGCCTCCTCTTTCTCCTAGAACTGACGTATGTCGGACAGGTGGTCGTCTCCCGCCACACTTGAAAGCGGTCGTCCTCGCCAATGCAATCTACTACGGTATCCTCACCATCGCTGCTCTCTTCGGGTGAGTCTCTCGTGTCATCCAGGGGCTACCGCGTGCAGCCTTCGGGTCTCGCAACCCGCGACCCCATGTTTTTGTTTTTTTTTTTTCGTTTTTTTCCTTTCTTGCTGATTGGGGGGCCGCCGATCACACAGATTTATCGGGACGCTCGGTCGCAAAGCGAGGTTGTTATCGACGTACTCCTTTTACTTGGGCTGGTCGATCGGCGTGCAGATCGTCATCGACGGCATCTACCTCTGGGCCTTCTTCTCCCAATCCCGCCAATCTCTCATCGACCGCTGCATCGACGGTTCGACCGACGCGGACGTTCGGAACATTTGCGAGCAATCGTTCAACAATGGCAAGTGGGCTCTCGTGGGCGGCTTGGTCGTCGGCTTGATCATTCAACTTTGTGAGTCCTCTCCCTTTCTTCCAACTCCTCTTCATGGCGGTCTTGTGGGGAAAAGTTGCGGGTTGGGTTGGGTTGGGGGGCGGGGGTGGAGGGTTTTGCTTACTTGACTGCGTGCGGCATTTGTTGACTTTTTTTCCAAAGGGGCCACGTACATCGTCACCTCATACGCGAAGAAATTAAAGGATCAAAAATTGTGGAGATCAGGACCTGGTATCGTCCCCCCAGTGCAAGACCCTTCTGGCCCGAAATACGCGCATGTAAGGCAAGACGACCGTGAATCCAACATTCCCCTTGGGTCCTACCCTTACAAGGGCTCGGACCACTCATTCGGAGCTCGCGCATAGCGTCGTTGTTTCTTTTTCTTCGTACGGGACATTTATTTGTTTAGAGCAAAACGTACCCGGGTGTATGTAAAGTTTATGTGGACTCTTACATATGTAGCGCCGCCTCGCTTAGGGGAATGGAGTACGTTTTTGTGATGTCGTCATGTTATTCGTGTCTCCTCGTCGTCGTCGTAATCTTACAATGAAATTTCTCATCTCTACGATCCTCGATGTTAGACAGCATTTCTGGCTACCTGGCTATGCCAAATGTGATGGTAGCATGGACAACATCACAAAAAGCCACTTATATGCGCGCGAATGTGAGTGATGGTGTTGGCTAGAAGAATATAGACACCGATAGTGCAATAGGAAGTGCTGTTCACACCGCTCATCCGCAAATCTCACCTTGACGGAAAACCATTCCCAACATCCCCTCCTTGCGCTCTCTTCGACCCACAACTCGAGTTTTCCCTCACTAGAGAGGACCCAGTCGACTTGCCAGCTTCAGCATGAAAGTTTTCCCTGTCCACGCGTACAATCAACGAGGCTGCACCAGTAACCTAGATGGCTCGCTCGGATTGTACAACCCCGCTCGTGATCTATTGTAGCTATGGGGATCAATTATAGTCGTCAAAGAGTCTGAGTTTATAGCAATCACATCCGGCTCAACTATCCCATCGAATTCTCTTGGCATACTCGCGGATTCGCGAGACGTAGTTGTCTCGAATCTCGTCACCCGCTCCAGTCGCCACTTTGAGGATGATCTCGTTCAGCGCGTTTGATCCGAGCACGTCGACGTGATCGCTCGTGTTGGCGCCGCCTCGGGGGAGCGTTGTCTCCGGTTGATGGGGTAGCTTGTACATCGGTTCAGAAAGGGGCATCGGAACGAAATTTGTGGATACGCCTACCTCTACTGTGATAACCTTGATCCCGGCAGGGTTCCACCGCTTTCGTTTCCAACCCTCGGCGCACATGGCACCTAAGCTCAGGAGAGAGACGGTGCCATCACCTTCTCCTAATTTCACACCGTTGCGAACCTGAGTTGACGTGTGAAGTTAAGTCATCACCACGTAGTGAATTAAACAGACGGACCCTGGGAATTGAGCTGTCTTCCGTGTATTCCCTGTCGATCCAACTACGGGAGAAAGGAATGTCCCGGGACGAGTGAAGGTCCTGTCTGGAAATGGTGTCGTCCTTCGACCCTGCTTCAAGGTCTACTGCCTCGCTGGTCTCACCGTCTTCATGGAGTTCCGAAGTGTACCTATAGGTCGCCAGTCAATGTCAATGCTAGAAGGAGAATCGCTATGCGTTCCTGCTCACCAATATGACCTCTGGACGCAATCGCTTTGTCAGAGCGCGAGTTTCCTAGTGAGCCAGACGCTTACCTCGGTTTCCTTTCCGTGACCATAGACACAGTAATATCGTAGTGATGGTGCGTTCGGTAATCTGGAAGTAATACAGTTTGACGGCAGTTCATGTTACGGTATAATAGAGCCAGATACCTTATCTCCAAGGGGTTAGTCCATTTAGTATGGTCCAAGTCGTTGCGATCCAAGGCTTCCTCGTCTCGCTCAATACCATACGAGTAGTTGGTGGTAATCATTTTCTGGCACGTATGAGTACCTAAAAGGGTAAGAAGAGGAGAGGGAGTCACTCTAAACGTCAAAGGCGTATGCGCCAGGATCCAAGTCCCCGCCTCCTCGACAGTCATGTTCTTCCATATAGGTAGTGTTTTGCGCTTATCAGAACCTTGCGCTGTTACATTCTGCGTTTGCCCTTGCGTGGACGGGGATGTCTCGATGTCCTTGTCGTCAAGTGGTATTGGAGCCGTCTGGCGAAAAGATATGAGCTCTCCGTGTGTGTGCTCTCCCTCTTCCTCATCGTCCGGTGCAAACGTGGCATCACCCCATACTGCGTTACCTCCTTTGACCCACATGCTCGCACCACCAGCCCAGCTGCGGAAAAGTGATTGGCGCTCCTTTTTTGAAAAGAATCTCTCAAGCACTGCAAAATGTGGATCAGACAAAAATGGACAATAGTGTTTTAAGATCGAACTGTGGCACTGACCATATGCTCCAGCAGGATTCAGATCTACCGTATCTTTCATCTCTCCGGACAACAACGCGGCCATAGCCTTGGTCTTCAATCGGGGCCCGGTTGAACATCCCGCAGTCGAAGAGACACGATTGACTCACCACGCCCTAGAACATGCGTGGATTAGTGGTCACGAACACCCGCAGACCGGCAAAGACCCACAAGGTGTGTGCCTGCAATGGAGATAATCGCTTCTATGTGATTCTGAAAAGCCAGCGTCAAAACCCTTTCAGATTCTTCTGCAAAGTTGAGACCGGATTTACTTCAACCCAATTGGGGCCTCCCTTCCCATGTGCAGGGGATTCTACCCACTTCATACTGTATTGCGCGAGGGGATCAGCACTCGATCCCGGAATAGCTTGGGCTGTCGAAGAGCTCACAAGTACTGTTCCTTTGTGAGCTTGTCGTTTTCAGCGGCAAAATATGAGGATGGAAACGTACCAGAAGGACCTGATTTGGCACCATTTGCGTCAACTCCCGATTAGAGGCTTCGGACCACGTACAGTACTACCCATCGAATGTGCCGCAATGACACTCTTCGTCCTCTGCCTCTTTCTGAGGAACCAGAGAACACGTCAGTCACAGGGAGTCAGACACAGGACAAGGGGCCCGCACTTGAAGCCCTCGATAGTTGTCTTGAGTCTTGAGAAATATCCATCGCGCTCTTCAAGGTTATACGTTGACAGGCGCCAGTCATAAGGAGCCAATACCAGATTATTCGTGTCATAGTCAACCACAGCGAGGTTCTCGATGACTTTCGACCTGACACAGCCTTTAATGAGCCCGGGAAACCCAGTGGATTGAGTTCCGACTCGCCAGATCCAATATCCTTGGATGAAACTGCTGGCCGCGTCGAACCCCTCCGAAGCTCGAACCTTTACCCCTTTCGGGTCCAGGCCCGTCACCGGGTCCAGAACGAGCATCGACATCCACTTCTCGCGATTGAAAGTGACTTGAGAGAGCATGGGGAAGCCTCCCCATACCTTTTGGCGAAAAAACGCGCGATACTCCGGTGACGTTGCCCAGGACTCGAGACTCTAGTGATGATAGCATAGCAGTATCTCAGCTATACCATGAACTGAAACATACAGCCAGCGCATGAGATACCGTTGAAATTACTCCTGGGATCAATACGATGGGGTGCTTCGCCTCCAAGCCCCTCGCCTTGATCGAATCCCCAACTCGGAACTCTCGACCGTCTGTGTTCAACTTCCAGGGTTCGGGGATTGTGCTGATCAACTTCTTCCACTCGGCTTGAACGCGCGAAAGGTCGATCTGAGGGAGCGACAGGGAAATGTCATAGTCTTCGAGGAAGACCGCAACATGTCCAGGTATGTCGGGTAAATTGGAGGGCTCTACGAACACGAGTCCCAAAACGACGCCCACTGTCTCGAGTTAGAAGCGGAAACCCGAAAGTTGGCATGGTGCATATACTCACGTATAATGCCGAGCGGAAACAAGAAACTTGTCCTTGCATAGAAGCGCCGTCGACCCTACAGTAGCCAGCACAAAACATTGAGGAATTCTATTCAATGGTTACTAGCAGTTGTCGGCACACCACTCGAGCTTTCCTCATGCCTGGCCTGATTTGCGTCGCAATGTTGGACTCTTCTGAGATCTGGCTTTGCGTGTCTGTTTCGCTCTGGTCATCATGTTCTGTACGGACAGTCGTGGAGTCTACCCGCGTTGTGGTTTTCGTTCGGCGTATCATTACCGTCACGTCGCTCACACCCCTGTGAGTCGTGGTCGGACGGATGATGATTGGCACGAGCGGGCCGAATCGCCCGATGACGCGCAGAAAACGGCCGCGGCCGTAGACACGCGACGGCCACGAACGCGCGTCACATCGGGCACGTGCACGGCCCCTTGCAACTTTACAAGTTCTGGGTCCAAGTTATCGTATCATGCCCTCTTTCATACGCTCCTCTGTTTTCCTTTTGTCTTAGACTTCCCGCTCTTCTTCGTGTTCACCTGACGATGCCCCGATGTGGATTCTGCAGTCCCCCACCGGTTGCTAACGTTTGCATCCCTGCCGCAGTATCGACACCAAGCACTGTCCGCTGTCCGACTCGACTCTTCGGATGTGACTGGGAGAAATACGTCTAGACATTTATTATTGGTCCACACAGCACTTCTGAATTTTACTGCAGTGTGATGCTAAATCCATTCAGAATTTCCCCAATCGTTCTCAATTTCACAATACATTTGGCCGCTGCGCACAAATATATGTCCTACCACTCGCACTCGTCATGGACCAGCAGGGAGCCTTTGGGAGCACATCGTTAGGATAAAAGAATGGGAGTTAAAGGTAAGGACTACTACTACACTGCATTGATCCAATTGCAACGGATCTCTGGTCCTCTTCGAGGTGCTCGATCGCTGTCGATACCTTCATCGCGAGAGGCCCCTTCCATTCAAAGGGGCAACTCGCGATAAGAAGTGTTTTGCCAGTTTCTGTTGTCAGAATGAGCAAAATTTCGGATAACGCACCGTCATGGCGCCATCGAGTTAGGTCGAGGTTGGGGGTTGCAGGCATGTTGAGATGGAGCTCTGTAATCGCGTAGAGGGAACGCGGATGCCGAATATTGCACATTGCAGATCTTGTGGCCAGTCTGGTGGAAGAAAGGAATAGCATCCGTACTCATCCTAAGCTCATGAACCAACGATCAACTGTAGAAGACGAGAAAATATAAATTTCGCATCAGGGCCACAAGCCGCGGGCCAAGTTCATGTGTTGAGCGTCGGAGTGAGGGCTATGCCACGTATTTCGTCATAGACAGATACAGATAGAGTGAGAGGACTCGGAGTCGATACATGGGTGCCGCTGTAAACAACGTGCAAGAGTTGGTCTCCTATTCGCTTGGGGCACATATGACTATTCATGATGTTCTTTGTTACCCAGCCATTGTGTCACGAATAGCGCGCGGGAGCGGATCGGTTAGATGTACCACTTTCACTCGTTAGCATAACATTTGGCACGTCTCAGCATGCATTTATCTTTCCTTAGCGAAATTCATATAACGGACACTCTGGTTGTCGTTTAAATAGCCGTAGTTGACTTTTTGTACCCTCAGTTCCCGTGTTTACCACACATTCTGAGGCCCAACGCGTCCCTGGAACACAAATCCCGAACTCGTAGTTTGCAACAGATCGTGGGAGCATTGCTGCTGGCACGGGTTTTAGATTTGGCTGCGCGTTCGCTAATCATCGAGAGGGCAACGGCTGTCACGGCCTGGAAGTCATAGAGATAATCTATCTCTATAATGTCCAGGTCGATGTGATCAGACGGTCCGTTGGATTGACGTTCCTCCATATCTGTCCAGCCACATCCGA
>QFFA01004531.1:0-21493 GCA_003316565.1 Russula foetens | reverse complement strand
GGGGGGGGAAAGAGCTGCGAGTCTGATAACCCTGCACGAGGTTACGATGCGGTGCAAGGGCAATGAGAAAGAAAGTGGTATCATCAAAACAGAGGTAAAATAGAAACGAGAGGATGGTGTCTATAGTCTCTGGCGATAACGCGAGACCACTCTCCTACATGATTAAACATCTCTGCCTTCTCGGCTCCTTCGGTCGTGGTAGGGGTACCGCGCCTTGTTCTGCTAGTTTTGTACTTCGGAGGTTGCGGACCAGATTTGTAAAGAGTCGCTCCACGTTCTGGGCCGTCTTGGCACTAGTTTCGAGGAATTCGCAACCGAATTCCTTCGCTAGTTGCATCCCTTCCTCTCGGGTAACTTCGCGCTCGAGTTGCTTATCAGCCTTGTTGCCAACCAGCACGAATATCGGCTTTTGGCGCTTAACCCTCAACATGGACTGCCGGAAGACTTCCAGCCGTTCAAATGTCGCTCGTGAAGCGATCGAGTATACAAGGATGAATCCTTGTCCCTCACTTTAAGTGAGTCATTCAGAGAGGCTTCCACAGGACAAAAAGAGACAGCGAAGACCCACCGAACCCACTGATCGCGTAATGTTGCGTACTCCTCTGAGCGTCATAGTGCGGTCGTATGACAAAGCGAGTTGGACAAAATTAAACGTAGTCGACCCACCTTGCCCTGCTGTGTCAATCACTTCTACGAAACACATTCGGTTGTCAACGACAAGTTGCTTTCGATACGCGTCTTCTATCGTCGGATCATATGTCTGACAAGATTAGAATCAGAGAGGTGCTAGGAGACCGGGAACACAGGTCGTTGAGTCACGACAACGAGACACATACCTCTGCGTAGTGGTGGCGCGGCAGCGATCAGTAGGCGCTCGTGTCAGAAGCGAGTTAGCCGACGAAGGACTCACCGACGAAGCAGTTAAGGGTGAACTAGAGTGGTTCTAATATCAGCGAAAGAAATTATGGTATGGGGGAATGGGAAGCAAGGGCGTACCTGAACTGCCAGGGCTGTCTTGCCGACGCCACCATCGCCCAATACTGCTACTCGCCAACAGTCCATATCTGGCAAGGAAGGAGGGATTAGGAGGATTGCTATGAGCAAGGGAAATGGGTGAAGCGGACCTTAATCACGATGGATGGAGGGAAAGGCCACGGGAATCTGGGTGGGGAAGATGAGGAGAGGAGAAACGTGGGGATTAGAGTGGAATTGACCTGTGATGAGAGTAGAAAAGGAATTTTGAAAAGAAAAGGGAGAAAGGGGGAGAGATAGAAGGATACAAGGGGAAGAGGAAGGTCGTGTGTGGTCGTGCAAAGTCGTGAGAAGGAGGGAAAGGGCGAAAGGGGACTCGATTGTGGAGAAAATGCAAGTCGCCGTCGAGAGGATTGAGTGAGAGGTGGCGAGCGAGGGAGGGATGCGAGTGAGTAATTGAGCAGAGTTGTGAGGCGCGGCAGCTTGACTCTTTCTCTTTGACCCAAATCTACTTGTTTTATTATTCTTTTCTGAAAAAAATTAATATAATATATATAATATATTTTATTATATTATTCATTTATTGTCTCTGGTCGTTTTATCACGTCCTCGCGGATATCACCGACTTCCATCAGCTCATCCATCCACATCACCCAGCCCACAACTGGGTCATCTCCGGATCAAACGTATCCCCCAATCTAGCCATCATTTCTCACAAACACACCCATGCCCATTCCACTTGGTGTTCAGAAACTCGTTTTACTATTCTCCTTTCCTTTATCACTTCGCTTAACCTTGTCTACCTTCTTCTCTCACACACTCCCTTTGTCCTTCACTTTTCATCTATTCAATCCAAAACCTCCGTCTGACACGTCCACATGCGACCTCACCTCTACCAGGCTGCCCCGATGCTTTATGCAGCCCGCCGCGAGACCCTCGCACACCTCGATGACATAACCGAACCCGTTTGTTTATTCCCATGGGCCAAGGGCCAGCCCATGGGGCGCGCGGCGCTGAGAAGGGCGCTTCTGTGGATTGGCCTGGAAAGTTCGGTATTGTATACGCTCCTATTCGCACTCGACTTATCGGTGCCGGTTTACGGCACACTGAATCTGGCTTGCCAAGTCGGGTTATAATCCATGGACGTCCACTTCCCGCTTTAGTTTCCGGATCCATATCAACTGGCGCTGGTGCCTCCTTGTTCCCATCGTCGCTGCCATCTGGTTTTCTTGGCTTTGTTCATCATGTTGCTCCGAATTCCCTGTCTTGCTTTCCCAATCCCGTTCAAGGGCATTGTATCATCATATATCCAAGTTGACATCTCACGACGTCAGAAAGAAAAATGCATCATTACGACTACGCTGTCCAATGAACCACATGCCTCGGACAACTGACAAACATACACATAATCTATGAGTCATCTCAAGCCAGACACAAACGCTAAAAGGCTTTAGGACATCCGGAGTGTAAGGAATGCGGGCAAACCGGCTGGTAGCATGAAAAGAGAGATGAATGTTGCGCGGCGAGGGTATGCCAAATCTAGGAATATAAGGGCAAAACAACTGTGAGGGAAGTGACTCTGAGAGCCATCGAGTATGGATTTTAGTTAGACAGTGGCAAAGCCTGAGGATCGAAACCGAGTCGATCCCAAGAGAAGGAAGCATATGTGTCGTGTCGTGTCGTGTCGTGAATGGCACGGCCGAGCATATTCCGGCAGGTATACGAAAAACGTGGTTGAATAAAAACGTGGAAACGAAGGAAAATCTTCTAAGCCGGTCCCATGAAAGAATCAGTCTCGTCGACTGAGCTCTGCCTGCGTGAGGTTGAGGACAAAGCAGCCCCCAGAGTAATTCTTTGGGGGCTCGATAATCTTCACGGGTTTCTTGGTGGCCCCACGTGTGCCGTTCACCACTACTGCCGTCGTAATCGAGGAAAATGGACGAAGGGGTCGTGAAGCAGGAAATGATGGTTTCCGGATGGGTAGAGTACGGGTGGTTTGTCTAGAGGGTGAAGTTGGGGAGGCAAGCGGCGACGAGACGAGAGGGCGGCTTGTGTTGATCGCGAGCGACATGACGGATTCGGCGGGATTCGGAATGTCGGAATGAACAGGAACGACAGGTGCGACAGTGCGGTGTGGCCCGTGGAATCTGGGAATATAATTGATATTTTGAGTGGCACTGTACGTGTCGCGAGAACGAAGGGGGAAAGTAGAGGAGAGGAACTGTGGGGCAAAGGAGCGCGTCTCTTTTTAAAAAAAGAGTGTGTGCGTGTCGCCGCGGCTTATTGATTGATATTGTTGGGGTGGGGTCGCGTAGCAGCGTTGGTTGGGGTAATTGACGCACATGCCGGCCCGCTCACCCCCACACCCACCGAGAACGAAGGGTGACCAAAGAGAGTGATGATACCTCTTCTCTTCGCTACCGACGTAGACACTGCCTTTCATTTTTTACCCTTCGATCCATTCATACTCGACGTTCCAAAAGCCGAGACACACACGACACCATTTAACGTATCGTATCGGCTTGCCGCGGCATTATGCGACCGCCGACTGCCAAACATGTCACCTTTGCCCCAACGGACTTTGCTGTGATGTCAATTTACCATTCTCTTTTAGGCTTTCTACCCTAAAACCAGCCACCCAATGAGCTCTCCATCTCCCCTCTCGTCATTTTCCGACCTGTAGATTCCACTGCGCATTGATTGGACAGCGTTTCACGGGTTACAGAAATGAATCATTGACCCACCGCCTTCCTTCCTCGCTCCCACTTCGACATCCTTGTCACGGACTTTTGAACTCTGGAACGTTTCGAGGGACATGTTTCTACCGTACTTTGGGTGGGTCCTTGGTTGGATCGCACTTTCTGTCCAACAATAGGACATCACTGGATAACCTGACCACGACTTTTACATCCACTCCTGCAGATCCACAGTTCGGTGTGCCATGGCCGAGAAGGCGTCGTCGCCCTCGTGTGCTGCCTTGATAATTTGAAGTGACCTTATCGAGGTCCATTTGCGACAAACCCCTCATGGAGATTAGCCTGGGGTCGGACCTCGAAGAGGGATATCACAGAAATACTTAGCAATTACCGAATAAAGCGAGAGGGTGGCGAAACAGGCCGACCACTGGATACCTTACATTTCGGCGGGTCCACGATTATGCCGGTTCGGCGATCTGTGTCATTTTTGCTGACCTCTGAAATTTCTGGTCTATCATCAACTCGACCTCGACCGAAAACGAGTGGGAATTTGATCGCCCGTCGGTGTTCGTAGTTCCCGGCAATCGACCGACAGCTGATCACTTGCTGGAATCGAATCATATCGCCTTGTTCGGTCGTTTTTCCCAGTGCCTATGAGATGACACTAGATGTTGTATGTCACAACACAATAGAGTCTATTTTTGAGAAGACCGAGCAAATAGATGTACCTCAACGTCGATGGTCCAGTGGGATATTCTGTCCGAAAATCGATAATGGCATGATTGGATCGCGACGTCGCGCATTTATCACGACCATCGAGATGTCAACATGCCCAACTCTAATCATTTCTGTCTTTGGACATACACTACGGGCATACGTACTCTATCGAAATTTCCCTTACGGATCCTGCCCAAAATGCTTGTTTTGAAATGTAGCTTTGCCCTTGTCAGAGGCTGCCGAATGAAAAAGTTCATGTGTGAACAATTGAAAGGGAACTTTGTACCACGACCTCGTGTCTTCTTTCCAAGCACATCCGGGGCTTGGCCACCCTCGGCCTGACCTGCGGGATCGGAGGCTGTTCTTTCGTCCCTGGGGACGAGAGGGGAATGACACCGCCTTCCCAGGCGACGGCGTTCACCTTTTAGGCCTGAGCGGTGTCTCTGTGTTGTGTCCCCATGTGGTCAGTGGTTTATGTTTCCCTGATACATATAAAGACTCATTAGGCGTTTAAATCATTTTTGTGATCCTTGGACGCGGATGCGATGCTGTCCGGCCTCCGTGAGGAGGTGGGTCTTCCTTGGGTCAGGTCAGGAATGCATGACTAGGCTGCGAATCCTGCGATCAGTTCTCCAGTTGAGATCAAAAACACAGTCACAGCTGAGAGTCAGCGGTGACACCAAGTGGTGTCCACGTGCTGAGAAAAATGAGGACGAAAAGATGTGAGACGACTGCCTTGACAACCTGAATCGTATCCTCATTGAGAAAAGTGCGCGATATACACAAATAGTAGCTTCTATTAGGAAATGACTCGATTAAGAGGGCGACCACCGTCCAGGTCCCACATTAGAGATGACAGTCAACTAGGTAACGCGTGGCTGACAAGTTAAAAATGTGACATCCCAGTCGACAAGTGGGAATGAAGGGGAGAGGTATCATCGCCCACAGGCAAAAAGCTGGTTGAACAGTGTGGGGGTATGGGGGTCGCAATACGTCACGTCACACTGAGGACGACGTAAGAACGGGGAACTTTGGAGTTACACAATACCCTTGATAAGGGAATCTCCGCGCCGCCAGAAATTGGAGGTGCCGTGATGCGAGCATGACGCATCAGCCCGGCCCTGGCCCCCGCGGGTTTCTCGGCAGATTGGAGGGGTGAGTGGCACGTCCCTCCGAACGTCCAACGGAACAGGGCGACGAGACAAATAGGGCACCAGTTGACGTGAGAAACGTGGGAAAACCGCCTGTCGGATATTGGCGGCATGGCACGATTATGGGGGTGAAGTCGTAAAATGGTGGTCGGGTGGGGTGTGGGAGCGAGGGGGAGGATTCAATATCAACATGCGGATGCAAAGATGCAGATGCGAGGTTGGGTGAATGCTGTTTATGGGATGGCGGCGCGGCTAAGTTCCGTCGCACGTCAAAATGAAAAAACGCGATACCAGGGAGGTCAGAAGGGTGGTTGCCAAAAAAGCCGAGGTGTGGACCGCGAGGGGCGCCGCAGGTTTGCGCGCATGCTGTGTTCGACCCGGCTATTGCACATCGACGAGGAGGTTGCGCTCCAAAATGTACTTCCCTTCTTTGTACTTTTGGGATTGTTCGTACGCCTTGTCCTGCGACCAAAGGAAGGAGTCCGTCAGCAGAAAGCAAAAATGGAAGCAGACAGGGATGCTCACATATTTCCAGCCGAGTATCGTGCCGCACTTACAGCAATAGATGTCCCGCACGGTGTGGTTGCCTGTAGTCATTTGACGGTCATTCGGTTCGCCTTCGATAACGTTGACCCTGGACATATTCACCCAATCAGCACCAGCACGACATGATCGTGCCTCCATCCGATCTTACACATCTTCGAATAAGTAGGCACGTCCGTGCTGGCCGTTAAATGCCTGTAGATGGGTCATTGAGTCTGTTGCAAATGCCATGGCGTGCCACACTGACCCTGGATATCATGGAATGGATCGTGGTGAGGTGAGTGCGGCAGGTCAGGCAGCCGTATACACGGGCACCCGCCAAGTAACGTCTGTAGCTCATACCCATGGTGAAAAGATGTTGAGTGGGTTGGGAAGGCTTAGGGGTCTGGAAGGCAAATTTGCACGCGCAGCTTGATTGGGATCGGGGAAGAAAGCGAGATGGGCAAGAAAACTGCGAGGATTCACGTCGTCGACTTTATATAGCCAGACGGGCCTCAAGGGATCGATGGGGTTGCCGGGCGGTCAGATGAGTCAGAATGAAAAGGCGAGTTGACCGGCCGTAGGTGAGATGCTGATGGTGTGACCGCTCAATTACTCCGCTCCACTCCCCCTTTTAACGTGCTAATTTAATGCACATCACTTAACTAAAATCTAAGGATAGGTACTGCACTAGTACGCCGTACCGTACTCTTGATATCTTATCCTTCCTTCTCCGCAGTTTACAAACTCTTGCCGTTTATCGGACATCTCTGTCCAATCTTCACACGACGCATAAACGCCGAATCCCGCGAGAACTCCAAGTTTGTGTTTGTTCGCTAGGCGGCTTTGAAGGTAGGTACTTTATTAGAACATCGCAATTTTCCGGACGTGAGCCCCCGGCGAGGGTGCATCCGGTTAGTAGCACTGCTGTCACGGCCGCAAGATCAGATTAGGCGTCGTGTCAGGTAAGAGGCGTGTTGCTCGGAGAGCTCAAAAATGCCGTTCATGCTCCTACGACTGCCAATGGGGCGGCCTCAGGCATTTGGGGTTGAGGTGGATTCGCAGGAGGCGCTCCCATCGGTAAAGGTGTTCGTGTCCAGTCTGGTATGACGTTCGCGGAACGCACAGCAACGTCACCCTCTGCCATGGAATCGTCTGGGTCTGGATGACCTCCAGCTTCGTCCCATTTTTCCCGTGCGACTTCCACGCCTCCTGTTTTAAGGGCACTGTATGGATCATGAGTGGAGTGAGTTATCGAATTACGGGATGCAAAATAGGGCAGGTGACCAAAGCTTACCCTGCCAGTGAGCCACCAACCCAAGCCATGGTGGCCGGCGTAAATGCTGGAGCCTTCCCTGCGTTGGTGCTACCGCGTGCACCTGACGGAGGCGTTGGCGTAGGATTATTCAGAATAGCAAAGTGGGGAACCAATGGGCGTAACGTAGCATAACGGTCATAACTTGGTGGCCTTGGTCTACCTGGGCGTACGGGCGGCCGCGTAGAGGGGGAAGGTGAAGTTACGATCGCCTGAATGAGTTCTGCGTGCAACCGCGGGATAAATCCAGGAAGCATCGCGGTGCCACCGGCAACAAGAATAGAGGAGGCGAGTGTTTTGCGGAGGTCAACAGGGATCTAGGCCAAATGCAATCAGTAAAGGGCGACCACCGTATTCGGAATGACTATACCTTTAGTAGGCAGTCTAGTATGGTTTCGGCAACACTACTTTCGTCGACATCACCCCCTTCGAAGAGCACTTCTGAACCCCTCTCTCGAATCCACCCTGGGACTATGAGAGTGCCAAGGCCAGTACCGGTCTGTTGCGAAGCAGGGGGTGTGACTCTCAAATGTAGATCAGTGGCAGTTGAGTGGCGCATATACAAGTTCGCAAGTGCTTGCAGTTGGTGTTCGCCAGCACTCGAACGGCCCGGCAGGACTTGTGATCGGGATACAACAGAGAAATCGGACGAGGCTGGGCCGGTGTTACTGTCTCGGTCCGCTGAAACACGAGAAAAGTCGGATTCGGAGGGAGCACTGTCGCTGGGCGGCAAGTCGAGATCCATGGGGTCTTCGTCCAATGGTGATACAACACCGGAATCCAATTCTAATGCGGTGTCCATAGCTTCGCCGACGAAAGAACACCGAGTTTTGATTTCTTCGAGGACAGCATCGGAAAGCACTTCTAATGGGACGCGAGTCGAACGCGAGGAAGGAGGCATGTTGACGGCAGCGCTGAGAGACGTCGGTGGTGGGAGGTAGGTACCGAAAAGTAGTAAGAGGGCACGGAGGTGAGAAGTTAGGCGTGCGCCAGCCAGAGGGGTCGTCCTAAGTTGATGGAACAACGGTCGAGAGGAAAATATCTGTATGCATGTCAAAGTCGAATCAACAAGAAAGGAAGGACATACGGGAAGTGCAGTGGTTTCTAATTCCCCGCAGTCAAGTACGAGGCCCGTTATTCGACCGGTAGAGAGGAGGGCAAGTAGGTGGCTGGAAGCAAACGATATGGACGGAACCTAACAAGGTGTGAGTCTCGAGAGGGGATGCCTTATTGAAGGCATGACCTGAAGATTTTCAAAGAGAATCTTGGCGATGATCTCTTTCACATACACGGGTAAGAGAGGGTGCTCGATGATAATAACCTTCCTCGACTTCGGGTCTGTCAACAGGGAACTACACGGAAAATGTGAATAATACTAAATGGAAGCAATGAGTACACACTCACTCGTGGAAAACGGCCCTGAGATGGGCCTGCAATCGGGCTGCTAGAAGACGATCCTCCTCCTCTCGTTGGAAAGGATCTGAAGAGCGCTGGAGACCCCACAGTGGCGAAACAAAGAAGACATCGCGAGGTCGACCTTCGCCACTGAAGCCAACCTTCCAGACTCGGGAGCCGGGATCAACTATAACGCGATCTTCTGTGCCGTAGAGAGAATGCCGACGCGTGGTCTGGTAATGTGGAGATGCCTGAACCACAGCCGACCGAGCTATGCGAGAGGTATTGGGCGCGCCAGCAGGGGTTGCCGGAGCTGGGGCCGCGTGGGATGCGTGGGATGTCCTTGAGCGCGGGGTGGAAGGTACAGCAAGGGTGGACATGACGGCCGTAGTTAACTTCGCTCGTGAACGTGAACGCGAACGCGAACGCGACTACACGCGAACATATAGAAAGGAAGTAAAAAAAAATTGATGCTCGGAGTGAGGATCGAACTCACGACCTCAGGATTGGATGATCATCTGATCACTCACATAGGAATATGAGACCTGCGCTCTAACCAACTGAGCCATCCAAGCTTCGAAAGGCACATTTTACTTTTATATACAACTCGAATAAGGAGGCTATTGTGGCCACGGTTCAGTTTTGGTTTTGAGTTGAGCGGCTAAGTTGGGACTTGGCACTCTTTACCTCTCTCCTCTCTTTGAACACTTCACTTCATTTACCGCTGCCACTATCCCCATGCTCAATCTCAAGCGAGGGCCACAGGACCCCATTCTTCCCTTACGAGCCACGAAGCATCCCAGAACCACGGCATTGTACGGCGACCGTCCGACCGCTTCGCAGAGTGAAGGTCTCTTGTCCCACTGGATTACCAGCCTTGTAACGTTGACGCACAAGGCTACATCGGGCATCTTTACTGAGCGTTCGTCGTCCTTCACCATACCCTCTTCCTCTTTTACTGAGCCTTCATTAGCCTTAAGAGGGCCACCATCTCAGCGTTCCCAACGAACGGACGGAGTAGTCCAACCCTCCCTGTCCGTCCCACCCATCACTTCACGCTCTACGCCCATACCTCGCAAGAAGTCTCCGAAAATGCAAACAAATAGGCGTTCTCCGCGGTCAGGCCTCACCAAGTTGCGCGATTCACCTCCACCACCAACATCCCCGACAGACGGAATACAATCGGCCCCTCGATCGCCGTCCCCACATATTCAACAGTCGATCAGGAAGGCTAACCTTTCTATTTCGGTCCCTACCTTACCCACGGATCCCCCACGACCTCTGACCAGCCACATCGCTGCGGCCTTGCCTCGTCCTTCCAGGCTTCCTTCTACCCCAGCCCCAGCTCCATTAAAATCCGCTAGCCGCGCTCTTTCTGTGGTTCGCCCTTCTTTTCGCCCGCCTATTCCAGGCTCGTATTTCAGCCCCTCCATTGAAACCCCTGCACACAAACCTCCATATATCCCCCAGACACCACAAACCGAACCACGAGCAGAAGCCATCCATAACCCATACTACCGTTCCATGGCCCCTCCTCCCTCACCGAATCTTCCACCGGTGCCTAGTCCGCTGCCTCAAATTCCTGACCCTGTCGGTAGCGTCGAGCCCCAGCCGTCTTCCACCGCATCCACGGGTGCATCAAGTTCTACCTTACCAGCGCCTCGAGAAGTGGTAGATGCTGCGATTGCTGTTGCCGAGAAGAAGCTCGCCGGACGGGTGGTCAAAAAGGTTTTTTCTAGGAAGGGTGCCAGGCAGCATATTTTCCAGAGTGCTGTAAGTCCATGCATCCCTTCAGCTTGAACATGTCTTCACTGTGCACCCTTAGCATAGAGCTCGCGTACTCGAGTCGAGAAAGGAGGATCAGGAGGCGTTAATGAAGCACCTATTCGAGCTTGAACAAGCTCGTGGGTACTCGTCTGACTTTCAGACATTCCAAGGTAGGTATTATTCCACGTAGTGATATGTCCCAGGTACCATTCTGCTATCAGGGTTTGTGAAGTATCGGGAATTGCTTGATGGCCAAGGATTGATGTCGTGTATGTCCTTTACCACTGTTGCTTGCAGTTTACTTATGCGGAGTTAGCCCGCTCCCTCATCGACCTCCGAGGACGATACCAAAATGAAGACCAGAGACGACATTCATTTGGTGATGTCCGTTTACTTATTTTCGCTCAGATTCTCGTTTCTCAAGGCGCGAAACAGAGCATTGCTCCGGATTTCCTTGAGCGCGCTCTACAAAAAGCGAGGGAAACCCTGAATGGGTGTGTCTTTCACATGTATGCCATCCTATTGCAACTAATAGACCCAGTCCTAAACCTCCCCCACCTTTCATACCGTCCTTTGAGCAACTCCGTATCGCCCGGCGCGATAGAGATGCAGAGATCAACAGTCGCTTACGCGGACCACCGTTACCCAGTAGCCTTACTCCTGAAGACGATGCTGAAGTTTCGAGGTTATTCCACAAACGTGGAGTTGTTGCCAAAATAGCAAGGCTGCAAATTACGGATGCCGACCTTAGTCGCTTGAGACCTGGCACATGGCTAAATGATGAAATCGTCAATTTTTACGGTCAACTTATATTAGAGCGATCGGAGGCGAACCCCAGAAACAAAGGTGTGAAGAATGGCGCAAGATCCGAGAAGAACATGATATTGAATGTTCACTACTTCAATTCGTTCTTCTTTGAGAAGTTGTCGCAGGAGGGCTATGAAAAGGGTCGTCTAGCGAAGTGGACAAAAAAAGTATGGTGCATATCCCTGCTCCACTGACAAGTTACTTAACGACTACTCTGCTGGCAGTTTGATATATTCTCGAAAGACATTGCATTATTGCCCATTAACCACGGCAACGCGCACTGGACAGCAGCCGCGATAAACTTTCGACGACGCCGGATAGAATCGTTCGATAGCATGGGTGTAAGGCGGCAAGATGTCTTCGATGTACGTCTTCTTCACCTTGGCCTAGTCTTGTCCGTAGCTTTGACATACTGATATGCGATCAGCTATTACGCGAATACGTCGAACTCGAACACTTGAATAAGAAATCTAAGCCATTTGACTGGACTGGCTGGGTCGACTACTGCCCGCGAGATACCCCACAGCAAGAAAACGGATACGACTGCGGCGTCTTTACGTGCCAATTCCTCGAAGCCCTCTCACGCGGCATGGACTCTCCTTTTAACTTTACCCAGAGAAGCATGACGTATTTACGTCGGCGCATGGTATTAGAGATTGCGCGCACCGAGTTGCTCTGTGGGACATGACTTGCATGACATTCCGATGCGGATTAGGTCACGTTGGAGATATTTTTATTTATTTCTCGATTATGTCCTCCATAATGATTGTATGCAATGCCAACACAACTGTTATGCGCATGGTCCGCACGGTAACATCCCAAAAAGCTCGTACCGCATGTGAAGGAAGGGCATGATATTATTATAACAGAGATATATGCGTACAATGAGGTATGAATAACGAGTAAATGATGACATGACAGTCCTAGACATAAGTGTAAGGCAAGACATGACATGCTACCGTCGGAACCACCACACGACGATGAAAAACCAAAAGACGAAGATGAGGAAGATGATATACCACAACCAGCGACACCCCTGACGCTGAGCCATATCGTTCATGCGCCGGAACGTGCCAGAAAGTATGCCTGACGTTTCCGCAAACGCGTCGTTCTGCCCCACCAACAAGCAAAAAAAAAAAGAGTTTTGTCAGTCAGCCGAAGGTCGTTGCGTTGGATGCGGTAATATCGGTTGCATGTGCGGACGACGACTTCAGCCGTCATACGCACATACACCAAAAGAAAAACGAAAGAGGCAACACACCATTTGACTGAGCTGGATGGTCGAATCGCGCACTTCATTCCCAATCCCGATCGTAATCTGAGACGTAAAATTCCCAGACAAAAGCAAAAGAAAAGCGTGTAAGTCAGCCGACCCATCTCGTCAGAAGTAGAAGTAAGAAGATGACTAGAAACCACGCCGACGCAACGCCCAGGAGAACACAGCGGAACATGAAGTGCATGGCGTACGTGCATGCGAGTGTGTATGTGTGTTGTGGGGGGGGAGGTGGAAGTAGTGTCGTTGGACGATGAGGTGGGTGGGATTGACGCACCTCTTTGAGCAATTTTACCTTGGCGCTCAGTCCTTCAATGGCCTCGTCGTTTTGGCCTTCGAGATCATCCGCGAAGCGCGTGCCTGAAAAGGACGCGGTGTCCGACGAAGCGTTGTGGAGTCCTGGGTATGGCGATGAACGTCCAGAGTGGGGTGGTGTGGGGGCAAATGAAGAGTCTGTGTCGAGCCCGAGGGCAGCGCGGGACACGCGGTGCCTGCGTTGGAAATGATAAACCTTTGTTCGGCGTGTTGCGTTGAAGGGACGAGCTCGGCTCACCTTTGGGTCATGGTTTATAAAAGTTGAGGGAGATCATAAAGTTGGGAGCTCAGTCAGTACGTGTCGTACTTTTGTCTCACGTGGCACAACACCAAGCTTGCGGCCAGTGGCTCACACTCACACACTGTTTTTCTGGGTTGTAGGTGCTGATATAAATTCAACTAACAAATACAAGTAAGGGCACCCCCCGTTCTCGAACACAACCCTGCCTGGCGGAAAGCCAAGGTGACTATGTAGACAAAGAAATCGAATGCTTCATATCGGTAAATGGGAAAAGAGGGGACTGGGACTAAACGAAAGGGAGAAAGTGCATAGGACGCCTGGGGGAAGCCCAGCAACAACACAAGCGGCCCATGTAATGTATGGTGTTGATCTCTGGCGGAGTAACGGAATGACGATGACTAGTATAACAGCCCTTCAGTTGATCGTATGCAATATCAACGTACTGCTAGTATTCATTCGCACACAGATGTCGGGTCGGCAGGAACGAATAAAAGAGACGGGTGCTTAGTCAATACTCATCCGGTTAGGCCGCGCAGATAACGACGGGTATGCGCTGCGCTTTGCGCCAGCCGCTTGCTTGCGTGAGACTGGAGAACAAGGGTCAGGTCCAAGAGCTAAAAAGGTCGACGTCGACGTACTTTGGTCTTTCAGGCCACGTCCGAAGTTCCGTAGCACCATCCATGCATAGACAAAAGTCATAATGAGAAGAAGGATGGCGATTACAGCTATAGCAACGTCAGACATGAATGACCAGGACAGGGCGAGTACTAACAGAAAATACTGAGTGACTCCCAGACATGGGTAAACTGTGGTGTATCCTTCATGATAATGACTTTGACGAACTAGATGACGGGGTTCATGTAAGGAGATATTCAGCAGTAGTTCTGCAACCATACCTTGTAACAAAAATATACCATGGCACCGAGGCAACCGAAGAGGAACGTGGTCATCATCCACTTATTCTCATATCGAGCTGCCAGATGACCTTCTACCAGTAACACGATTGACAGCGGCACCGCGGCGCAAGTCATATAAAACTCGAACGAGTTGCGGTCCAATACCAGTAAGGTGAACTGCACAAAGAAGCCCACCCAGAAAAAGACGTCAAACTTGACGATGCACAGGTATATCTGGTAGACCGCGAACATCTTCTTGATCTGCCGATCGGCCCCCAGGAACTTGTACACCTTCCAGCCAAACTCATTATAGATTGTCCAGGCAAGTGCAATGTAAGCAAGCTCCGCAATGGAAACGACAATTGGGAGGGCCGTCGTGAGAATGTCGATCTTTACGTGCGAGAAGCCACTCTGTGAGGAGACGGTTGTCACTGAGTGCCGTATTTCGTAGGATTGTATGACCGCGTAGACAAGGAACAGAGCATTGAAGACCCTAGAGAGAGACCGAGAACTATTGTAAAGATACTTGGGAGAGGGTGGGGCCGAACTCACGTGAGGCCCAAAAACTGCAGGGTGTTCCGAGCATACACGGCGTCCAATGCCATACCAAGCTGAAAGACACTGGGGCCACCGTATCAAAAGAAAGCAAATAACACTGCGGAGGTTTGGACGTACTGCGCCAATGCAAAGATAGAAAGGAAAACAGACATCTTCCTGGTCGCCAGGTCACCTGTTTGCGGCTGTGGTTGGAATCTCTCTGCCTCGTGGAATCTTAGTAGAAGATCTCCTTCTATAATCAAGTCAATTGTTGTCTCCACCAGTACTGTGATAACATAGAGGCGACATGCAACCGAGTCCGGTAAGACCTAGGGCGCAAGGTGAGAAGGGTGCGCCACGCAAATTGAGAAGAGAAATGCTCACCCTTTGCAACCATGTACGCCTGGTTGCTGGTGGTAACTGCTGGGGAGTAGGAGGATAGGCCGTCGGCGCAGTCAGGTCTCCGTCGTCGTCGTCGTCATAGAAGTCGCCTTTTCGCTCAACCTGCGGACAATTAGAACATTGATGCGCTCACAAGAAGAAGGGATGGGTGTACGGGTGTGTCGAGAACATATGACTTGTGTTGTGCGTTCGGCGCGAATGGCGTAACCTTGGGGTCGACGAGGTTGTCATGCGCGGACTTGTAGACGTCTGGGGCAAAGTGGGTTTGCGGTCGTTGGGATTGAGGGAGTGACATTGTTTGTTTTGGTTATATTATAAAAGAGGGTGAGAAGGAAGGACCGGCCTGTGTTGAGAGAGTGACAGAAACCAGAAAACTGCGGGAGACGAGTAAGACGTTGGACCCTGCTGTGTGGTTTGTGGAACCGCCTTGGCGTGAGAATGTCTAGCGCCGTGGCACCATGGATTGGATTGCTCTCAGCCAATCATAAACTCGGCTGATTTTTTTTTTTCAAAGACCACGACACCAAACCAAACGACAGTAATGCAGTCCTATAGACGACCTAGCATATCCTTGATACCTTTGGTCCACGATAACGATGACCTCTTTGAGCCGCCAGGTCAAGGGAGCTTGGTTGACACACCCACCAAGCGCTATCAGGTTTCTCGCCGAGGTATACTATCTGTTCTTTCCTCGCCATGCCGATCCAATTGTCAGATATATTTCGCAGCCATCATCCTCTCAGTCACGTTCTTTACCCTGCTAATACTCCTGGCCATCTTTATCGCACTCTTCACGTCCTTTGTCAAAGCCCAAGAGTCTGTTGCAGCCGCGGCCTCCAGTGCTGCTGCCTCCGGGATTCCGCCATAGCATAGCCCTCGCATTCATGGCTCGCCCCTGCGTATTCATATCGACCTTAGTCCCACACGTGTAGCCCACCTTGATTGTATCAATACATGTATTGTTCAAGTTATCCTCGACCATCACAATAGCCGGAGCTTCCCAGTGACCTGATTGACCAAGCGAGCGGGTGCTTCCAATCCCATCGCCTTAGAATAAACGGCCCCTCATGTTACACAAGACTCACCTGGCCCCATTCCCAGAACAGTTCTTGAGCCAGCCGCGATTTGAGTACGCCCCCTTGATAAGATTTCCGTGCATCAGCGTGCAAAGTTCCGTGGAGGTAAAGGCGATCCTCACGCGTCTTGAATGAATCGCGCACATATATTCAGGCTCTGCGCCTGAGCTTGGAGCAATAGCATCTCATCCTCGCTGTCACAACGTAGCGCAATCTTTGTTTGCCTAGGACCCGTAAGCTGCACGTACCAGGGCGGGCCCTCTAGTAATACGAAGGACTCACCCCGCTCGTTCCCAATGTCTCAAAAGCTGCGCCGTGATGAAGACAGGTTTAACATGTGTTGCTACACGATCAGAAGAACTCACAGCAGGGTTCGTAAGAGAGAGTGCCTTGTAGCATGCCAGCGTGGCATGTCTGGACCAACCTAACGTGAGACCAGAAATGATACACACGGCGATGGGACCTACGCGCATCTTCGGAATATAATATAACCAAAGTTGAGCGTTCTGCGTGTCGAGAACAATACACTATACTCACTGTGCCGCGATTTTTCCGGTCGTCATGTCGAGGTCGCTTCGCACAACGAGGACCTAAGCGCCCCCGTATACACAAGGAAGTTAGACTCGGGCCAAGACAAATGGGCATTTTCGCGGTGAGGTGCTCACCAGTTTGCATTCATCAGCTGGTTCGGGTTGTACCCGGTCGAGATCACCGTCAGCTTCCGCGTCCGACTCGTCGCTGTTGCATCGGTCTTTGATTACCCTGGGATTTTCAGTTGCGGGCTCTTTCACCTGTTCGTGGTTGATTGCTGCACCTCCTGCAGACGGCGCGGTATGACGTCCCAAGAAGTATCCGAGAGAAGCACTCCCTAGTGCGAGCGCAACAAAGAGCGGTACACCTGAGTTGCGTTTTCAGTAAAACCTCGATACACAGACGTCTCAGTATGGACGCTTTACCCTGCATTGGTTTTGGGCTCCACGGTGTGACGGAACGGAACAAGTTGCTTATTGCTGTAAGAGGAAAATCGCGAAACTTTCCAGTCTTATGCAGTGCCGCGCTTATATGATACCGAGCACATAGAAATGGATCCAACGATGTAGTGAACCGGCATAGTGGGAATAAATATTGGCAAGTAAAGGAAATTGGTTGAATCGGTCAAGGGGCCGTCAAAACATTCGCAATCTCACACTCATACTTACCCAACTGGCAATGAGTACATACCTCACATTCTTTCAATTCCCCCTCTGACATCATTATTGTCAGCGACGCGACGCAAGCATGCGTGCTAAAGCTACGATATGTCATCCAGCCACCTTACTCAACCATCACCCCTACAGTGTTCCCCCGTTCTCGTCACTTTCAAGTTGGTTTTGTGTACTTCACATCCACCCGAACGCAGTCTTTGCTCGTATGTTCCTTCTTGTCATGCGTGCGGGAATAGTAGTGGACGCCCGTCTTCATTTCTCAAGAAACCAACGTTCAGGAGTCTGCATCGAGGTGCCCATATCTCGTTCTATGGACGCCAGTTATACCTGAAGACAACCACAACGTCAACTGTGTGTTCCATTATCCTGGCCCTCTAAATCAAGAAAATGTAGCGTGTTTAATGCCCATTTGGTCGCTCACGGACTACTGAACCTATGTGCAGAGAAGGTGTCCCATATGATGGCGTCCAATGTGTGAGATGTTCTGTACGCAAGATAGCATTCATTATCAGGCCATCTCACTTGAAGTTTTATCATGACTACATGAACTTCATACCAAATTGAGGGCTGTGCAGGGTACACGTGAGCAGCGGCGAATACGTCAAAGGCTTCCTAGGATTACCATCTCCAACTGTCATGATGAGCTCTCCCAGGTGAGGTCCCTCGCTAGCTCCGTGAAGAAAGTCCTGAGCCGGTCTTTGCTAATCATCTCTACACCTCTTTGATTTCAGGGCCTGGAACGTGGGGAAGGGTGTTGCACGTCATCGAACAGAATCGCGCGTAGCAGGAGATCAAGGTGAGTGTCAATGCACAGGCGCCTCTCGCAACGCTTTCTGAGTTCAGCTCTACAGACCCACATTACCGACGGGTGGCTTTCGAGGCGCTGCCTGACGACGTTCTCCTAGAAACATTCAGCTTCTACGTGGATGAAGCCCAAGATTTCGATGGGTGGTATCCGCTCGTGCACGTGTGCAGGAGGTGGCGACATGTCGTGTTTACATCGCCGCATCGCCTAAATCTGCGACTTTACTGCACAGAGAGAAGACCGGTGAGGAAGATGCTAGATATCTGGCCAGCGCTGCCCATAGTCATATGGAACAGTGTTGATCCAACGTCGCTGGTAGAAGGTGCGGACAACATCATTGCCGCACTTGAACATAAAGATCGGGTGTATGAAATCAACCTCGGGAACGTTCCAAACTGGCTACTGAAAGGGCTGGCGGCGGTGATGGAGGGGCCATTCCCGTCACTGACATCTCTGGTACTCAGCTCAAACGATGAACCAGCATCAGTCCTTTCCGAATCGTTCTTGGGTGGATCCGCCCCACGTCTACGATCGCTTCGGTTGGATAACATGCCAACCCCCGTGTTACGGAACCTACCTTTAATCGCAAGTGACCTTGTGGATCTTTGCCTTTGGGATATCCCAGATTCTGCGTACATTTCACCCGAGGCGATGGTAGCTTGCTTGGCCACATTGACAGCGCTCCAAGCAGTTGACCTTAGGTTCCATTCCCCTCAATCCCGACCCAATTGGGCAAACCGACGTCCGCCTCCGCTCACACGTGTTGTCCTTCCCTCTCTCGTCTCTTGTCGATTTCATGGCGTCAGCGAGTATTTGGAGGATTTCGTGGCCCAGATCGACGTCCCTCTCCTCAATGCTGTCACAATAGCATTCTTCAATCAACTAATATTTCATACCCCCCACATTCTCCAGTTCCTCAGTCGTGCAGAAAGGCTCAATACAGCCAACCAAGCAACGGTGGTCTTTTTCAATAATGAGGTCGTGATCCGACTTTCCCAGAACACAGAGGCTGTCAACCACACCGTTAACCACACAGGTCTCTCTATAGCGATCTCATGCACACAGTCAGACTGGCAGCTTTCGTCCCTCGCACAGGTCTGTATATCGTCTTTGCCTCATCTTTCCACCTTGGAACGCCTCGACATCCGCGAGGATCGACGTTGGCTACCAGCTTGGCAAGACGATATGGAGCACAGTCAATGGCTGGAACTTTTACAACCGTTTACAGCTGTGAAGGATCTGTATTTATCGAACCAAGTTGCGCTACGTGTCGCGCCATTCCTGCAAGAGATCTCCGGGGAAACAACACCAGAAGTGTTGCCCTCGCTACAAAACCTTTTTTTGGAGCCCCAAGCATCAGAACCTATCCAGGAAGCCACAGGCCAGTTTGTCGCTGCGCGACAGCTCAGCGGTCACCCTGTGGCCATCCACGATTGGGACAGAGGGAAGGAGCCTGACGATTGACGAGTGCTCTCCTTCTCCAACGCCATGTACATTTACTAGGGCTGCAATACCATAGCGTTGGTCTGTTCTCCCCTTATGATATCTTGAATACCGTGACAGAACGGATTTTGTTGGTCAGTATAGAATAACCGGCCAAACAACTTGTGTACAATACGGCGTTATATGTCGAATAGACACGGGCTTAATTGACGTTTGCACCTTGGGATGCTCGATCGTCCTAGCTAGCAATCGACACAAATACTAGTAGTACCTTGTTGACCGTGACATTAGAAATTGAATTGGTGCTAGTGCCACCGTATAATTGTCTCGATAAGAAAATAAGCTGCTAAAAATGCAATTCTCAAAAGACTAGCAGCTCACGGAACACTACCAGGTTACACATTAGCATTAGCAGCAAATACTGCGGATTCCAGATTTGTCAGACTCGGACTTAACAAGTGGGAAATAGCGCTCAATAGCGTCCGAATTGGTCTGTTACGGGCCTTATCCCGGCCCCACTGCGCCCCAACTACTATGACATCCTATTTCGAGATTTCGAGGGCTGTGCAGAGTACACGTGAGCAATTCAAACGAATGTGCGCCGACCCGACGAGCTTTTCTGGAATCACGCAATTAAGTAAGAGGGGCCTCTTGTCGCTGCCAACATGAGCTCTGAAAGGTATGTCTGAAAGTCCTTCACTAGTTCTGTTGTGGAAAGACCCAACTCGGTGATCATTAATCACCCACAGCATATCCTCTCCCAGGGGCCCAGATGCAGGAAGAGGTGTAGTACGCCCTCGAACGGAATCGTGGGTTGCAGGAGATCAAGGTGAGTATTGACTCATGGGCTCCCCTCGCAATGGTTGCTGAATTGGGCTCTACAGACATAGTTTACCGACGGGTGACCTTTGAAGCACTTCCTGACGACGTCCTCCTAGAAATATTCTATTTCTACGTCGATGAAGTCCAACAAGACCTCGATTCGTGGCATCTGCTGGTTCACGTATGCAGGAGGTGGAGACACGTCGTATTTGCGTCACCCCGTCGCCTAAATGTGCAACTTTACTGCTCATTCAAAAGACCATCGAGGAAGATGCTGGATGTCTGGCCACCGTTGCCCATCGTCATAATGAACATGAATGACGGTGATCCAACGTCACCCGAGCCGGAGGACCCAGATAATGTCATCGCCGCCCTCGAATACAGCGATCGGGTGTATGACATCTACCTCGGGGCCGTTCAAGGTCGCCTGTTGGAAAGCGTAGTGGCTGTAATGGAAGGGCCATTCCCCTCGCTGGAATCTCTCGTGCTGCTTTCAGACATCGACGGGCCGGCGCCAGTCCTTCCTGATTCGTTCTTGAGCGGATCCGCGCCACGTCTTGAATCGCTTCATTTGGGTCACGTACAGTTTACAGCGTTCCGGAGGCTACCTTTGGTCGCGAGTAACCTCGTTCACCTTCGACTTTGGGATATTCCGGGTCACAGGTACATTCCACCCAGCACGATCATAAATTGCTTGGTCGCGTTGACCGCACTCCAATCATTTGACCTTGAATTCTCTTCACCTCCATCTCCGCCCTATCGACCGAGCCGAATTCCACCTTCGCTCACACGTGTTGTCCTCCCCGCCCTCACCTCTTGGCACTTCAAAGGTGTCAGTGAGTACCTGGAAGATATCGTGGCCCGGATCGACGTCCCTCTGCTCGACGACTTTGTTGTGACATTCTTCAATCAACTGATATTCAACAACCCCCAAACTCTCCAGTTCATCAGTCGTACAGAGAGGATCAAGGCGTCGAATCGAGCAAACGTGATCCTTTCACTTGACAACATTGTGATCAAATTCTCCCAGAAAACAGAGACAGTCAACCACACCGGACTCGAGATCGAGATCTCATCTACACAGACAGACTGGCAGCTTTCATCCCTCGCACAAATCTGTGTCTGGTCCTTGCCTC